>JALIZH010008731.1:0-13600 GCA_030522465.1 Rhipicephalus appendiculatus | reverse complement strand
GCCTAAGGGCAAATTCAACCAGGCTGTGCAAAATCTGCAACTCCTTTTATATCTTTTAAAAGTACATACAGCCCAGCCCCTCATATACTGCCCGCAATAAAAGGAAACAATTGTTTTTACATCCACAATTAGCATGCTATAATTTTCAATACTCCATTTCTAATCTTTTTCATCATACAAGGATGTCCCATGAAATCGTTCAAGCTATGTCTTGGCAGACCTACAAAAAAATTTTAGATGGTCAATAAGCAAAATTTCATAATTTTAGAGCTGTTCAGAATAAATACTGAATAGTTGTACTGCATAATATGCAAAGAATTGTACTGTCATAGTGGCAAAAGGCAAAACTTCATACACAAAACGTTAAGTACAAAAACTTTTAGTGAACTTGCTAATGCTTTTTCCTGTATTCATATAGCGGCTATATGTCTTAACGCTATTGAGATGTAAGAAAATGGCCTAATACTAGCTTCAGATCAAAGCAAAACACTTTCTCTACTATGTGCAGATGTCCTTAAAAGAAATAATTGAAGAACTGCTGAGACAACTGAATTCTACAAAGTGCTGGACATGTAATGAAACGGGGAAAAAAGCAATGAGCTTACTGTGATTTAATCGAAGTGCTACAGATCTAAAACATCAAGCAAGAGATACCAATTTACCAGGCACCATAGCAGAATACTTTCCTAACTCTTTTTCCCAATCTGGCACAATACACTCGAGCTGCATATGGTGTCTATAATATATATATAATTCAAAAAGCAGAGCCATGAATGAGCCAAACAAAGCACTGGTGACGGTAACTTCTTATTTTTATGCTTTCTAATTATGAAATATATTTGAATTAAGGAAACTTTATTAATATTATTGTGACTGAGGACAAACTACACAATTTTAAACACATCCACAACACTTTTTAAACGCTGTGCACACTTGTTTATGCTTCTATGCACATTTTGTTTGTGCAGTTTTATATGCTGTGACACAGTAGTTTGCATGATACACTTATCCAGAAAGAGACGCAGTTGAGCTTGCACATTTCTTTTTCGTACTCCTTCAAACAAAGCAAAGCAGTCACAGCCACCCGTAAATTAGCTCCCAGAACTGGCCGCCGCTTCATAAAGATTAAAAGAAGGCTATGTAAAAACATACCAACCAATTCCTTTGTTTCTGAAAAAGGGAACAGCCGTAGAGCAGTTGACATCTGGCTATGGATCTGCATCTTCGTTCTGAGGTGCCATTGTTCAGCACCAATTCAGCACCAATGCAGCGACTTAGGCTGTATGCCAACCTGCAATATATTATGAGATTTCTGAAACACAAGACCACATTGTGAATTGTAGTGGCCACAGAACATGCGGCATTCAACTGCATGTGCATATTGCATTGCTTTTGTTGCTACTCTAACCTGAAGAGTTTTCACAAAAAAAGTTAGCGTAGCTTTCACTGAAGTCGCAATGTAGACCTGCGGAGATGATGGGCCCCCTACGTAATCCTGGTTTTTGCTGCTTGACAAAGTTTTGCAAATTTTCTTTCCTCCTTTACTGTGTCTTTTTGTCTGTTTCTTTTTATTCAATTTCCCTCCCTATTTCTGGCTCCATCTTTCATCCTCTTTCATCCCTATCTTTGTATTTCTCGCTTGCTTCCTCCTCCTCTCTTTCCTTTTCTCTATCTCTCACTCTATTCCTTTCTCTCGCTCTGATTTTCTCTCATTTTTTTTTATTCGGTGCTTTACTGTCTCCTCTCCTTTTTTTTACCCTCATCCTCACACTCATTTCCCTTTCCTACCTCCTTGCTACACTATGCTATACAAGGCTATGCTATGCTCTGCTAGCGTGCCTGGATAGCCGAGTGGTTAGGACGCTCACCTTCAGATCGAAGGTACGCAGGTTTGAATCCCACCTCGAAAACAATTTTCTTTTCGCCAAGGATTTCTCTCTTTGCACTTGTTCTCTCACCTATCAAGCTTATTGCAAGCCACGCCAGATAAATCAGCGCATGTGTTCTGAGAGCGAAGCAAAAGAGGACAAAGAGGATGTCGAGAGCCGCATGCACGTTCACGATAATGATCAATTCTCTTTCGGACAGACAAATTACGGCGAGCTTAAACAGCTTCACCGTTAAAACATGATTTTGAAGGTTTCGCCGATTTGGTCCAGCTTGCTATCGTACAGTGCCTGCACGAGCAGGGCCCCCCAGAGACAGACGCTCACGATCACATTTAGCCGTGCCGGCTTAGTGGGCGACATGCCGCATACAGGCGTCGCATGCAAGAAACAGACGCCGATTATCGCTCATTTGATCGTTGTACTTACAACCACGCGCGCACACGCAACGGGAAAAATAAAACTAGCCGACCGTCGACACCTTGACCTTTCGGTCGCTTTGCTCTCACAACGGAAGTTTCAAATTGCAGCTAGCGATCACCGCCTCTTATCGCATCGCAACTAGAAGAAAAAAATCTTCCAATCTCCAAAAATCTGATATCGCGATCGCACAGTGCCTGCACGAGGAGCGGCCCGGGCCCCGAGAGACAGACGCTCACGTTCACATTTAGCCGTGCCGTTAGCACAGTAACGGCTTAGTAGGCGACATGCAGCAAACAGACGCCCATTATCACTCATTCGATCGTTGTACAACCACGCGCGCCAACGCGAAGGGGAAACTTGACGAGCCGAGCGTCGACACCTTGACCTTGCGGTTGCTCTACTCGCAACCGAAGTTTCCAATTGCAGCTAGGGATCACCTCGTCTTACACATAGCAAGTACAAGAAAAAAAAATGTTCCCCTGAACAAAAATATGATACTGTCGATAGCGAACTTTCAATGAGAGATAAATTATTAAACCGCACGCACGGTACGTGAGTGATTGCAAGCTACTGAAAATGCGCGGTCTCCACTGCATGCAATAAGTTCTCCTGCCGTGTGTTGCGCGCCAGGCGAACAAAACACCGAGCGCTAACGGCACTAAATACACACACAAAAGCAATCCAGCATTTGTGATGATCTCAAAATGCGATTCTCACACATCTGCCGAGGCAATCGATATACAAACTGCACATAAGCGTCGCACGTACTGCATATAATTTTCGCACGTACACGATCATAACAACTAGTTTTACGCATTCCTCAACTCTCTTCGAATACGGCCCGTAACAAAACACGTTTACAAACACGTACTGTCACGGAGGAAACAAGTATTTATGTCATGCTAAGCTTGTGCAGCGCGAGTGAACGCGGAAAGAGAAGAAAACACGCACAGACACACACAGCGCTGTCATGCCTTCACAACAGCCGATCATAGATCTGACTCCGCAGCGAGCGTTTCAGTAACTGAACCGTAGCTAGCAAAGTTCAGTAGCACGCGCACACACACAGAGACAAACAACACACAAAGGTCATTCGGAATAACTTACCGTAGGTCCTCGGCTTCAAAACTGTAGCTGATCGACGAACACCGATCAAAATGGCTACCGCAAGCAACGGAACTGACGGAACGACGCCGCTCGTCTGGCGTGCTCCTCCGCCACGCAAGTAGTTCGGGCGGTTCGGGAGGCTCTGCGGCTCTGCGGCGCTAACGCGCGCTTACTCCGAACAAAAAAGTAGAGCGATGACGCTGCGCGGGTCATTTCAAATCTGTCTGCAAAAATAACTTTTGCGAATTAGACGCTTAAACTGATCGTCATCTTGACCATGGCCGATGGCTCTTTTCGCTTATTAGTTCGTGACCAAATGGGCGTGTTTAAATGCCTCCCTATCTGCCTCACATCATTATTTTTTTTATTGTTACTCCCATACTTACTGCGGAGCACCTGCCATAGCCTCCAATGCTTGACGATCAGGGAAAAAATAACGTCTTTGGTCCTGTTTACCCTCTGTGGTGCGAGTTCGTATTTCGGGCCGGAGTGGTAAAAGAGTATGTCAGCTGCTAAAAAGGCCGTATTTAATCATTTGTGTTAACAGAGTAGCATAGGCGCGCGCAGGGTTCCCCTTAAGGGGGGGGGGAGGAGACGGGACGAGTGATTACAGCGGCCCCCCTCTCTTACTAAGTCGAGGTATGGGGCAGACTTTGCGCCCCCCCTCCCCTTTAAAGTGACTACGGCGAGCTTCCCACCCTCCCCGTGCGCACGCCTCTGCAGAGTAGCTTGCAAAAACACACCCTCCGAGATCTGTATTTTTTCTTTTTCACTTCTATTGATTCTTTTCGTTTATTCTGTGAGCAGGTTCACGTAATGCTCCGGATGTGGCGAGAGTATCAGGGAGAAAGAAGAAAGGAGACCACAGAAGCGTTCTGAGAAAATCAAAGCAAGAGGAAAGGAAGCAAGAAGCGGGAACTCGCGGTTCGGCACCGACAGCGCGCCTGCGTCTCCAGGATGTCCCGTAGATTTTCACGATGAAGCTCGTGCAGCGCTCACGAATAGAACGACGGACGGAAGAAGCACACTAAACAAGCGCTGCTTTTTCCGTCCATCGTCCTACTCGTGAGCTCTGCACGAAATTCATCGTGAACCCAAACGAACTCGCTCAGCTTACAATCTTTATGCCCCACACAGTTCTTTACGGCCGTGGGGGGTGTTGTCAACGCAATCGCTCGTCCCAAACAGTTATGCTATAAGGGGAACAGTACGGGGCAAAATATTTAAAAATACACAAGAAATGAGGCAACACATCACAAGACTGCACTCTTCAAAATACAGCCGAAAAATGTCAAACAGCAGCAACAACAACAACAAAAGTCACAGTTTCGCCGCAAGGGCGAAGCAATGAATGCGATAGTAAGAAATTAGAATGTCACACGAAGGTCGACTAGCAGCTTGATAGTTGCAGCGTCCCACTGTAGCACGGAGAGAGACGCTTGAAAAGGACACGCAGGTATACACAGGACAAGCGTGAACAAACAACTATCACAGTTGTTACGCCTTTGTGTTTGAGCAACGCGCTGCAAGTCTCGACAACGCAGAAGCCGAGGCTCTTGGATATTTCTTCTTTTAAAGTGCGGTGCGCGGAATGACCCCTCCGCGTCTCCTGCCACGCGGTGGCGTCTGACGCAAGGTGTGCGCAAGGTCCCTAGATAAAAACTTGTTTTATCTAGGGACCTTAGGTGTGCGCGGTGTTCATTTTTTTTTTCGTTCCACATCACGAGTGGGCACAGAAAGGGGCCCCCTTTTTCGTGCGCGCCTCAAGGGCAGTTTTCAAATTTAAAGAGAGTGTAGGAGCGTTGCGTGATAAAAAACATGCTGAAGCTCCTCCGAGATCTGCATACCTCCAGCGGTGAATGGTGTATATAAATAGCCTGCCATTGTTATGCCGGCTCATGCATGGTGCGTGGCTGAGTGGTCAAACACAGCGCACTGCAGAGCGAGGAGTTCGTCGGTCGAATCCCCGGTCAGCAGGGGGGCCTTGGAATTTTCGTACTCTGATTTATTTTTCTTTGTGCCTTTCTTATAATATATATATATATATATATATATATATATATATATATATATATATATATATATATCTGGGGCAGGACGGCGACGGCAAAAATCAGCCGAGAGTGCCCATATAAGGGCTAACGCAATGAAATTGCAGTTGACGTAACTCCCTCATGCAACCATCCAGACAAAAATGTTAAAAATGCTTTAATGCAGCCACCACTAATCAGAACACTGCACACGCATGAGTAAAACGTGTCGATAAACTCCTGCGGGAAGGAAAGAAGTTCCATAGAGTGAAAGTGTAAGAAAAAAAAAGTGAAATGCCATGGATGAATCTGAATGAAGAGCATGCATGAATGTTGATGTTTACCACAAATACTTTACACTGCATGAACGGGGGCACCTTTCCGTAGTTTCCAGGAGGTGTCACTGTATTCATTTTCTGATTTCTGCCCGTTTTGAGAAAAAACAAAGAGTCTCTGCATTATAACGCGTAGAATTTCTGTTATACTTGAAACAACAGCAGCTTCCGTAACGTCGCGGAAAGTTTTGCGGTTTTCCTGAAACAGAAAAATTTTCCTTGTCGTTACGCACATATTCTTTGTCAGGTTATGGAAATTTTTTACAGTGTTGCGCAGAGCAGGGTAAATTTGAGATTATTGCGGGAGGCCTTCGTCCTTATCGACATAAATTAGGGCGTGGATGATTATGATGATGATGATAACAATGGCCTGTCGTGTCGAAGTTTACACATAAAGAAAGGGAAAGGAAAGAAATAGGTGAACAAGCCGGTCGCTTTCTTTATGGAGGACTATAGTGGCTGTGGATCCGCTGTAGATTTCTTCCATTATGTTTATATAGGCTTCGTCGATGCCCTGATTCCGCAGTGCCTGCATGACTGCTGATGTCTCCACCGAATCATATGATTTCTCGTAATCTATCAAGGCTATGTAAAAGGGGTTGGTTGTATTCCGCGCATTTCTCTATCACCTGATTGATAGTATGAATATGGTCTGTTGTTGAGAAGCCTGTACGAAATCCTACCTGGTCCTTTGGTTGATTGAACTGTAATGTCGTATCAATTCTGTTAGCA
The DNA here is from genome assembly GCA_030522465.1 of Rhipicephalus appendiculatus. NCBI lineage: Eukaryota > Metazoa > Arthropoda > Arachnida > Ixodida > Ixodidae > Rhipicephalus > Rhipicephalus appendiculatus. The sequence continues at coordinate 7,087 of JALIZH010008731.1, read as the reverse complement.
ATTACTTTTGTAAATAGCTTGTAGACAACGGGACAGTAAGCTGATGGGCCTGTAATTTTTCAGGTCCTTGACGTCCCCCTTTCTTATGGATCAAGATGATGTTGGCATTCTTCCAAGAATCTGGTATCCTCCCTGTCGAGAGACACTTCGTATACAGGGTGGCCAGTTTTCTAACATAATCTCTCCACCGTCTTTCAAAAGGTCTGATGTTACCTGATCCTCACCAGCGGCTTTGCCTCTTTTGCATTCCCTTTAGGCATTTCTTTACTTCTCCTGTCAATACTGGTGGGATGTCAGATTCCTCTGGGCTATTATTGCTTCTTACATTATCATCCTGGCTGTCTCGGCTGCTGTACAGCCAGGATGATAATGTAAAGAAGCAATAATAGCCCAGAGGAATCTGTCATCCCACCAGTATTGACAGGAGAAGTAAAGAAAGCCTAAAGGGAATGCAAAGGGCAAAGCCGCTGGTGAGGATCAGGTAACATCAGACCTGTTGAAAGACGGTGGAGAGATTATGTTAGAAAAACTGGCCACGAAGGTACGAAGTGTCTCGACAGGGAGGATACCAGATTCTTGGAAGAATGCCAACATCATCTTGATCCATAAGAAAGGGGACGTCAAGGACCTGAAAATTACAGGCCCATCAGCTTACTGTCCGTTATCTACAAGCTATTTACAAAAGTCATTGCTAACAGAATTAATACGACATTATAGTTCAATCAACCAAAGGACCAGGCAGGATTTCGTACAGGCTTCTCAACAACAGACCAAGGAGGACGTCTACTTAGGACAGGTAGCAGGGCTGGGCAGTATCGAAGATACATGTATCTTCGATACTATCTTAGATACTCTTTGGGTAACTTGTATCTGTATCGCGATACGTCTCACAAGACGAGTATCTGTATCTGTATTTACGATACATTCAATTATGTATCGTGTATCTTAAGATACAAGATACTGCCATTGCAACACTACCGTGCGAAACAATAATCGCTGACCGAACTCCGCGTCTGAAGCTGGTGCTGGTGCCACTAAGCCACCTGAATAAAACTAAGGGCAGTGACAGATTTTTATCTTTCCGCGATAGTCTACCAGTGACGGCAGGCGATGAGGTGTGTGCGTCCCTTTTGGTGAGGCAGAGCAATATATGAGAGCGCTTGCGCAGTCTCGACAGAAACAAGCGAGCGATCGTAGACGTTTCCGAGTTCGCCCACGTGCGTTTTCTTTTGTCAATTTTTTTCCATTTTTATTTGTGTCAGTGCCATGACACTCTTAGCTGATGCCGCCCTCGTGCGTGGTACTTCGTTACGAAATCAGATATACGAGGTTGCTTTGCATCTCGCGGCTTTCACACATCAACAATTTGAAGGATCTTGTGGATATAAGTTTAAATTACACGCGATTGACTTATGTGCAAATAAGATTCTAACTGTAGCGCTGCCGGTACTGATGCCGATCTAATAGAACAAGCGATTACCTACCAGACGATATCTCGGCGTACCACATCCCTTTCTTCTTTCAATTTCCATTCCAATAGCTCTTGAAATCATAATATGAATATCAGCACAAGTGCTTTCTTAGTTGTCCCTCTTTTGCGTCCCATAGATTACCAAGGGCTCCAAACTGTTTTTTTTCGGTCTGGTGACGGCAGTATGTCTTTTCTAAGCAGCCAAAATAAGCTCTCGATTGTATCCTTACTTTTAACTGTCGGCTTTATTTCTGCTAATGTTTACACATTTATATTCACTTGAGATTACTCGTCTGCCAAGGTGATTTGGGAAACAAATAAGTATGTCAATATGCGGGCATGCATTAAGTCTACAGTACCAAACATTTTCCTTACTGCTTGGTAAAATGGCGAAATTGTGTTTACATTATAATAATGGAAATAATTAGAAGCTATCTTTAACATCTTAGGAAAGGTATTCGAGTAACATTTTTATACCAAATGGTACGGTTGTCTCGTGAGCGTCGCAACGAGCTATTTTAGGCAATTTTCCGCACGCGTTGACTTTTTTATTGTCTGATCTGAACAGGTAACTTGACGATACTTAATGCTTAATTGTCATAGCTATTAGGAGTGCCGCCTGTGTCGTGTGTCTATACGCATTCACTATGAATGTTCGATACGGAAAGGCTTTTCTATTTTAAATATAATTGTTTTCCTTTTTTAGGCCTCCTTATTTTTTTTAATATTATTAATTGTCAGCTAATCGGAGCTTTAGGCGGCAATAGCATGGATAGCGGCGCTTTCCGGCGATGATTTGTGCAGCTTTACTGCCACGCACTCCCATTTTTTTTATTTTGGTGTGATCGGGTTTAAACCACTAAAAACTGCCATCAATGCTCGGCGCAAGCCGCACCGCAATGTTTCAGAATCTTCGAGATTGTCTCAGATTGTTCTGTGAAGATTCCGCGCAAATCCTGCCGTGGCAGCCGCATTTCGATGAAGGCGAAATGCTAGAGACACACGTACTTAGATTTAATTGCACGTTAAAGAACTGCAGATGGTCAAACTTTCTGGAGCCCTCCGCTACTGCCTCCCACGTTATCATGGTTTTGGGACGTTAAACCCCAAAGGTTATTATTAAGATTACGCGTAGTGCGCGCGTACTCTAGTTCATTTGTGAGCTTACGCGAGTACCAGCGATAGCACTGGAAGGTGCGATCACTGCTGTATAAAACAAGACGCGTTCTGCGAATGATCAAATTACCGAAGGCCGACGACATTTACTGCCGATATCAGAGTACAGTGCGCTTTGCTTGTACGTTTAGTTGCTTGCTTTTTCAGAGCACAAGTTAGCCCAATAAAGAGTTTTTTTTTCTATACCAGAGTGACTGCCGCTTCCTTCATATAGTCACCATCACGTGACAATACAATAGGCCTGAGACGTCTCTGGAGTGCACATGTCATCTCGTTGAAGAAAAATTGATTGCACGTTAGTAAGTATACAGAAACAGAACACTTTACGCCAGTAGATAAGAAGAATATGAAAAGTAATTGCAGCTCTACGTATACAGAATGCGTCACAAAAAATTTCGCTACCAGCGTTGTCACTGCTGTAAACCGGTGATTCGGTCCGCCACGGTGGAACAGTGGCTACGGTGCTCGGCTGCTGACCCGAAGGTCGCGGGTTCGATCCCGGCCGCGGCGGTCGCATTTCGATGGAGGCGAAATGGTAGAGGCCCGTGTACTGTGCGATGTCAGTGCACGTTAAAGAACACCAGGTGGTCAAAATTTCCGGAGCCCTCCACTACGGCGTCTCTCATAATCATATCGTGGTTTTGGGACGTAAAAACCCCTGATATTATTATTATATTAAACCGGTGATTCGTTATTGCATAAACGGTCTCTTATGAGCAAGGTAAAACTGAACGCCGGTATTTGCGCCATCGTGCGAAGGCTTCTTATTAAAGCTCGTGTGGTTAGATGGCAACCCGCTGGCTGGTCGGCAGGAGCAGCGACTCCCACCAATTACAGAAATGACAAACAACAACCGCTGCCAGCGAAGTATCTGAAGAGCTGTCCTGTTAAGCAGCTAAAAGAATTGGAGGGAAAACAGCGCAAAAGAAGGCGAGTACAAGGAAGGGCGACGCAGACACAACGCTGACTTGCAACATTTTATTCAATGGAAGGGACGGATGAACATCATATATAAGCCTCTGACAGGCGCGAGAAAGTGTTGTAAGTCAGAGCTGCGTGTGCGTAGCCCTTCCTTGTCCCCGTCTTCTTTTGCGCTGTGTTCCCTCCATTATTTAACCAACACGCCCAAGCTTCTGACGATAAGCTAAAAGAAACCCTCCTAATGAGATCTTCGGAAGTAAACTAATGTACTTTGACCAAAAAAGGACAAAACGCTTGAGATAATAACACACATTTCATTAGAAATAAATGAAATTGGTAAAACTTTAGACAGACCTTTTTGTGTATAGGCGTTCGCCACTACATTATCGGGGTCTCTAACAACAAATTTGCGAATGTATCGAAGTATCTTAAGATACAATTGGCATGTATCGTATCGGATACAATTGTTGGGGTAGTATCTTGTATCTGTATCTCCAATACTTCTTGCCTGAGTATCTTGTATTGTATCGCGATACAATTTCAAAGTATCTTTGCCCAGCCCTGACAGGTAGTAACCGCGGAGCCGAACCATGAGAGTGAAATAACTAGAAGAATAAGGATGGGATGGGGCTCATTTGGCAAGCATTATCAAATCATGAACGGTAGTCTACCACTATCCCTCAAGAGGAAGGTATATAACAGCTGCATCTTACCGGTACTTACCTACGGAGCAGAAACCTGGAGACTTACAAAGGGGGTTCAACTTAAACTGAGGACGACGCAGCGAGCGATGGAAAGGAAAATGATAGGTGTAACCTTAAGAGACAGGAAGAGAGCAGAGTGGGTCAGGGAACAAACGGGGGTTAAGGATATCATAGTTGAAATCAAGAAGAAGAAATGGATATGGACCGGGCACCTAGCACGTCGGCAGAATAACCGCTGGTCATTAAGGGTAACTGACTGGATTCCAAGAGATGGCAAACGCGTGAGGGCGAGACAGAAAATTAGGTGGGTAGATGAGATTAAGAAGTTTGCAGGTATAACGTGGCAGCAGAAAGCACAGGACCGGGTTGATTGGCGAAACATGGGAGAGGCCTTTGCCCTGCAGTTGGCGTAGACAGGCTGATGATGATCCTAATGATGATGAACAAGCCGGCGCAGACTGCTCGTCAACATGTAGAGCTGGTTCTGATTTAAAAACTGTTTCCTTGATGTTTAAACTGTTCCTCCCATCCCATCTTCGTTTCCTGTGAGACCAATTACTCTATCAACATATTAAACATATAAGAACAGGGTGGAATACAACCGCATCACTTGAAATACAAAAGAACCGGGGAATGTGGGTACAAGAAAATCTGCACCGTGAGAAAGATATCCTGCGCGCAGTGGCTAAAGTAAGTACATACGTGAAAAGTTTTCTTGCGCTAGCAATTATATGGACACTTTCGGCTGGTTTTCGCCGTCGGCGTCGCCGCCGCCGGTGTCCGCCGCCGTCATTTGCCGTATATGTATATGTATATATATAACCGGCCCCGCCCGTCGTTCGTGAGCGTGAAAAGACGCGAGGGGGGGGTCCATCGAGCGACCTTCGATTTTACGAGCGCGGGCGCGCGCGTTATCTCCCCTTCTCGGAGGCCGACAGTGGAGGTCCGGTGTACCCTTCTACGTGCTGCGCTCTCAACGCGAAGAGAATTCTCCTAAACAAGCGTTTTCTAGAGTTGCGTGAGATCGGATCCAAAAAGAGTTAGCTACCAGCCTCACTTCGTATAACATTACAATTTTTTGCTATCGCATTGATTGCAATAGCAAAAAGTAGTCATTGCTTCACCCTTGCGGTGAAACTGTGACTTTTTTTGTACATTAATTCTTCAATGAAGAAGCTTGTCCGCCTACAAGAGAAGACTGAAAAAAACCCATAAAAATGAGCAGGAAACGAACACCTGACCGCACTAAAACAATTAAAAAAATTCCATGCGGTACATAGGTATACGCGTGTCACAGCGCCAGTGCTTGTCTCATCTATTCTTTTTTATCCGTCCTGGTTTGTGCTGAAGTTTTTCACCTTAAAAGTATATATACGCTATTGAAGTAAAGTTTTAACAGCGAATGGGCTGGAAAAAGTTTTTAATGAAGGTAGGAAAAGAGAAACTAGTGAGATGTCTACAGCGAAAAAAAAAAAAAGAAAGAAATCATGCAGTACTAGCGTTTCCAACCAAATAGAATGGCTCGCTTTAATGACTCATTCCTCAGCCTTACTGATGAAATATGCAGCCCGCCTTTCGTGACCGTTTTTGTTGTTGCTGCCATTAATTACAAATATTTACTCGAAAGCCTTAGATGCCTCATCAAACACGCAAATTGGAAGTCGGCGTCGGCGGCGTTACTCGTATTCGTTACTCGTATTCGTACGCATTACACGTATTCAGTCTTGAGCAGCAACTAGGTACTAGTAACGTGTTACCAGTCACTAGTTACTTTTTCCAGTAACTTGTAAGTGTAATTAGTTACTTTTGAGTTAGAGGAACTTGTAACTGTAATACTGTAAATTTTTAATAACTGTAACAGGAAATGCTGTTACAGTCACTTCTTTTGTTATGAAAAATTATCCAACGGCAACACTCACAGGCCGACGTTAAACGCTTCCCACATTTTCGAACCTTTTTTTTTTTTCCTTACCGTATCCTCTCCACCTTTCAAGTTTCCTCAATACAGCTCCCCTAGCAGTTTATAAGAGGAGACCACTAAGATCATTATCTTCCCTGCAGAAGACAAAGGTAGGAGGCTGGTCTTTAACGCAACTTGAAGTTTACGGTAAAAAATGTCGTAAATCATTCATTTGCAGCTGACCAGCTTGCCAAGTTCACGTCCGTTACTTTTTTTTGTTTTTTTTTTTTTTGGCATATATGTATCCTTTTTGGCACTTTAGCTTCTATAACTCTTCTCGGTGTGCCAGTGGAACATTAGGGCGCCAAGTTTATAGACCCATTTGTCCGAGGCTCCGAGGTAATCATGTTGGACAGGCGGTTAGAGAGCAGCAGCGCGCGAAACAGCTGAGAGCCAGAAATACCATGAACTAGCGAAACCATTTTTTAAAACCTCTTTGGAACTAAGGGTAGAAGGTTTACTCCGGCTTAACACAACAATTATTAACAAAATGATATAGACATTTCGCCTCCAATGTAGGTGACGCCCCCCAGTATACAGTGTCAACAAAGAAAGAAAAAAATGACCGGACGTCATCCAGTCCACTAGTCCCACATGCGCTTATCATCGTCCAGTATGGGGCCGTGGTTGTTGCAAGACGATGCGTCGGGGCGAATGAGCCACGATTCCAAAAGTTTTCTCCCCCCCCTCCCTTCATTCATGAGCCAGCGTCGCCCCATTGTTTTTATCAAAGCTATGCCCTGTTATCCAGCAGTGTTTAACAAGTCCTCTCTTATAACGCGTTCCATGGGTTGCTTTAGCAACATCGCCTTTGTGATCCTCTGATCCATTCCTGCTCGTTTCGCCGATGTAAGT
>JALIZH010008730.1:0-10907 GCA_030522465.1 Rhipicephalus appendiculatus | reverse complement strand
GATTTAGGAGGCCAATTACTATAAGCGGCTTTTTGTTGAGTCCTGTCCCATCCAAGCGACAGCCGGTAACGACAACCGGTGTACAGGTGCGCTGCCGATCGAGAGTCTGCCTCGATGGAATTCTGCGCATCATGGAGAAAATAGTGACACCGCGGCAGTAAAGGAAAACTTGAAAAGGAATGCGAATAGGACCCGAAACGTCGCATTTTTTCTCTTGTAACGCAACAAAAAAAAAAAAAGATCTCTTTTTACTCACTACCTTGCTTTGCATCCCGCTGTTTCAACCAAAGATCATTAATCCCGCTGTCACACGAACGGCCTTAACCGCGGTTAAGCTAACTAAGGTTACGGCTAACCACGATTATAGGTAGCTACACAGCAGAAATAACCGCAGTTAGTCTCTTAACCATGGTTATCGCAGACGGGTTATTCTACGAGAGATCAACACGGACACGAAAACTGATATTTTAGATTTGATTTAGTATACATTGACGTCGCCGTGGCCGTCATCTTAGGGCACCAGCTCGTCGAGAGGCTGCGTTAACTCTTACTCGAACGCGCGGAGCAAGAAACAAGGACATTAGATTAGTGCCAGTGCCCCCTCCTGTTCCTTTGTGTTCCCACTCGGTGCAGCTGGCGAATAGAAGAAAGCGGGGAGAGCAAAAAAAGAACGCGGGAACCACACGACTGTGTGTGCTCCCCTGCACTGACACTCTCTAATGAAGTAAGAAGGCACGGTTGCCGCATTCTTGAGGTACCCAGCGCAGAAAGCCTATCTGTGACGTCACGTGAAATCTATGAATATTATATTTTATGCACACACCACCCAGTAGCCTGAAAAGGACCTTGGTTTTGTTATGAACTGCATTATTTAGGAGGAAAAAATATTGAGCTTATTCAATACGGAGGGCCAACTTTATTACCTGTCGTTCTTGAAAGTTCACGACAATGTAACACACAAATATTACCGTTACAAAGAAGACATTCTGTGTATGAAATGTGTGTGCAACAAAGAGTAAAGTAACATTGTTTAAAACTTGTAGAGCGAAGGAAACTATTTTTACAAAAATGTCTAAATATATGACATTTTATTACAGTTGCTACATATACTTGCTGCAAAGTGAATAAGGCTTATCAACTTTGTTTTTAAAATAAATTTTGGTTTTTTTCTCATTGAAACTGCAGCTACGTTTCTGGTTATTGAACTCCAGAGCGAGCGAGGCTGATCCTGAACACCGTTACATAAACTTTCGATATTTTTTAGCTAATTATGCAGGCTGAAGTAAACAAAAAAGGTTCATGCACTCATATTTTTTTCCGTCAGTAGACCAATAAAACATTTCTTTACTAACACAAACTTTGCGAGTCCATTGTTCTAGTAGGAGCACGCTGTCAGAGTTCCTGCAAATTTCTTGAGAGTTCAGTGATGCTTTCTGTGCGGATAGCGTTAATGAGTGAATCTCATATTCTGTATAATGTCACATTGAGAAAAATAACTTCATCATGTGCCGCAGCGTCAAAAGCAATCACATGTAACTCTACAGGCAACTTTAAGCCACTATAACATTGCTAGGGGTCAGGTACATTTGTGAAAACAATTCTCGTTAAATCAACATTTTGGGTATGATCGTTGTTTGGGTTCGAAGTTTTATGTCAAACATCAATTTGACATTTGTAAAATTTTTATTGCGGGTTCCTGCAGCAAAGCACATTGATTAAAATTTATGACTGAGGAGTAATGGCAGAGGTAACGTCCGTTACTATTTTTCGGTAACTGTAACGGTGAAGCGTTATATTTTTTTTGTAAGTAACGTAGGGCGGTAACGCGTTCATTTTTTATAGTGTAACGAGTTACAGTTACTTGTATTCAGTAACGCCGGCAACACCGGATGCACTAAATCGCTAACTTCAATTCCCTGCAAAGAAGCGTCCATGTTAGCCGTGGCATGGTTTTGTGCACGAGCAGGGAGGATGTCATTCTCTTGGCGTATAGTCACGCTGTCTAGGTCCAGAGACAATTGAAAGAGACAGGAACTATCCAAGCCAACAATTAGGTTGCTCTTCATCCCTTGTAGAACATGCACCTGAATTTACCTGGTCACTTTTCCTATCCGCACCTTTACATTGACGCGGCCCAAAGTTTTGGTGGATGATGTGACTTGCTGAACAGGGATGCAAGAGTTCCTCATTATTTGCAGGTGAATAGCCTCCAGCACTGCCTTGCTCGTACAGCTCCAGTACCAAGAGTAGAGCAGGCGGGGGCACCCTTTAATGAGTGCATCAAACTGAATTACATGAGCTTTGGGTCACCCTCCTCGTTTCCCTGGTTGGTGAGAGCAGGAGCGTAGCCAGAAATTTTTTTCGTGGGGGGGGGGGAGGGTTCAACCATAGTTTATGTGTGTTCGTACGTGCGTTTGTATGTGTGCTTGTATATATACGCAAGCAAAATTGAAAAATTTCGGGGGAAGTTTGAACCCCCCCAACCCCCCCCCTTCTTGGCTACGCCACTGGTAGAGAGGGTGCAAATGCTTGCGCGTCGTGGGAATCCTCGCGCCAGTGCCCTTATCGGGGCAAGATATCCATTACGCAGCGTCTGAATTCGGACGCGGGTGGTCGCACCGGAGTATAAGGTGGACGCTGATGTGTCCTGCCATTTGTTGCGTTCATATACGTGTTCCAATATGGTAGAACGTGCTGCAACTTCACTCTCTGCATACTTGACTGCATGTACACGAAGTGCAACCTGAAAGCCATGCCCTTGTGTAGATGGGTGAAGCTCAGCATGGGCCATTTCCATAAAGGCATGAAGGCCGTCGATGAGCCCCTGATTGAAGGTGCGCGCTCCTTTACGCCGGCAATGCGTCCGAGACATATTTTTCATAATAGCAGAACTTCGGCCCCTGGCCCGGTCTAAAACGAAAATGATTGAATCGACGGAAAGGATGCGTGACGACGTTTGTAAAGCGTTGCTTCATGCATTAAAACAAGCTCTCTAACGAATGCGTCTCTGTCGAAAACCCCGGTGAGGAACCATCGGAAAGCCTCACCTTCAAGCTAATCGGAGAAGTGGCACAGCTTGTCTCGCTCCGTCCACGCAGTGGTCGTAGTCTTCACCTCGAAGAGCCGGGGACACTTGTCACAGGGGACGTCCACGGATGCTCCCTAGTACTTCGGGATGTTGATGACTTTCTGGGATGTCGCCATGACTAAGGGCATGGTTGATTCTGTCGTCTAGTGTAATGCAGGGGAGACATGATGGCGTTATGAAGCTCCGTGTTTATTAGACACTTAGTGTTCTTCCTTCACCACTACTGCACCACACCATTCTCGTGTGGGTAGTCACACACACACACACACACACACACACACACACACACACACACACACACACACACACACACACACACACACACACACACACACACACACACACACACGCGCGCGCGCACGCGCACACACACACACACACACACACACACACACACACACAGATAGAGAGAGAGAGAGAGAGATAGGCAGATAAGAATTATCGATCGCGAACAAAGCGCCGGCGGCGAACTCCCATTCCCTCCAGCCTGAGAACTCTCCCACCGCAATAAATTCGACTGGCTAATCCATCAGTCATAGACAGGTAATTGGGCGTAGCTTTTATTCAGAATAAAGATTTGATCTCCCGAAGAAGAGACTGAAATATTACATGCGTATGTAGATAGTTCAAAATGTTGTAGCTTCTACGAGGAAACAGTGCAAATATAATGAGGGCAGCAATCGCTTATTCTCCGAGGCTGTCTATTTTTAGGATGATCAAATTCAAGGCGGCACACTTTCCCTGGAGTCGGGTATGGAGGGTCGCATCTGCAAGGAAAAAGTCAGTTTTAATGCGAATGCTGCATAGTGAAATATCACTACCTGCCATTAGAACGTGTCACTCTCTAAAGATCTGTAATATAAGAAAGCGTTTCAAACCGCTATACATCAAAACGGAACAGTCAGAGCAGCAAGGTACATGAAGCATCGGACATACACTGCTAATAGCGAATTTGGCTTCCGGAAAGCGTACGTTTTAGGGGGCGAAGCTCCTTAGGGTGTGGGTCTGTCCCTCCTCTGCAGTAGTAGTAGTAGTAGTAGTAGTTGTAGTAGGTAGGTAGGTAGCCACATATAGTGGAATGTACCCACTCCACGTGCTAAAGATGACGATGACGCAGTATAGTGGAATGTACCCACTACACGTGATAACGATGAAGTATAAGCGCGTTCCAGTATAGTGGAATGTACCCACTCCACGTGATAAAGATGACGATGACGCAGTATAGTGGAATGTACCCACTACACGTGATAACGATGAAGTATAAGCGCGTTCCAGTATAGTGGAATGTACCCACTACACGTGATAACGATGACGATGCCGCTGATGACCATGAAGTATAAGCGCGTTCCAGACAACACATTCTCTTTCTGCCATGGATGAAAACGATCGAGCTTCGCCCACTCATCATCATTCACTTCGTGGATATGGCGTGATTGTTTTTTTCAATAAACCATCCAGTGACTACACAAAGTATAGAGGTATCTAACTGGTAATATACGATATGTTGCTCCCACCTGTGCGCACCTCGCCCATATGCGCGAAATGCGAGGAATACAAATTCAATCAATAAACAAAATATTCTGGCAAGTACGAGGCATTATTAGAATGTATTTCCTGCCAAGCAGTGAGAGAGGAGCAGCCTAGCTGTGCCTGATATTAAATTAGAAGTATTTCTTAGCGAACTGCAGGCACTTTGAACGTTTCTATCTATGTAACTATCCATCTATGTATATCTATCTGGCTGCCAACGTCTGGGTGCTCGCGTGATCGCCTCCTTAACGTGGGGTAGACCAAAATTAGTATGATAGTGTAAGAGAATTTGACGAATGTCTGACTGCTCACGGCATGAATAACGTGAAAATCCTGTCGTGTACGAAGTCAAACCCTTTCTTCCAGACACTTGTGGCACATGCCCATATACCACGGGCCGCGGTATGCGGGTATGCGCCAAAGGTTATTGACAGTTTATATCTACCCAGGAACGCCTGAGCAGACATTGATAATTTCAATGAGAGAGCGTTAAGAAAAACTGACATCGGCAGCGTTGATCCAACGAATGCAAAGAATAATTGTCAGGGTCCCAGCAGGAATTGAACCCAAACATTCTGCGTTGCAAATTGCAATCAAGTATTCTACCACAGAGCCATGCCAGGTCTCGAAACTGCTTTGGAAAAACACCCTATGCAGGCATAATTTTGGTGAAACGTCTATTGTGGTTCCAGTGCTGGCTATGTAATTTCATCAACATTATATATGCACTTCTATGATACAGGCGTCACGTCGGGTTAATGTCACTTGTATACTTAAGCGCCATCCACTGAAGCTGGTCTACGTAGTACTAGCCAGGGCTACCTACCATCCTAGCAAGCACTAGCGTACATATCAGCTTACCGCTTTCAGTGTTTGGTAATACCCATTTTGCTGTTGGCATCGTTGCGCAACTGTAAACAAGTGGTTATATAAAACATATGCGACTGTAGAACTTATGTCTGTGCGTATATTTGTACATACCTTTAGCGTTCATTTAGTAAGTTTCGCTCAATAAAAAAATTGCGCCACAGCACCTTCCTTCCGCATGCTTCGCATAACTTTGATTCCCATGGTACGTGCGATGTGCCCAGTTGTTCTTTTTTTTTTGTAAGAGCGGAGCTTTTTTAGCTCGGAGCAGCACCGTTAGTGGCAAACAGAAATTATAATAATCAAGAACCAGCGCACCTTCTCTACGCAGCGCGCCTTCTCTTCGCCCTCTTCATCATCTTGGGCTTCGCTTCCACAATACTCGCGCCGATTTGTCTCGCGTGGGATGCAATGACGCGAGACAACGAGTACACAGAGAAAGAAAGATATATGTAGACAGAAAGAGATAGAAAGAGATAAATTTTGGGCCAAAATAATTTTTGCCAAGGTGGTATTTGAACCCGCCTCTCCGCGATCGGAAGGCGAGTGTCATAAGCACTGGCTATCATAGCCGAGTGCCTATGACGCACTCGGCTATGGGGTAGCCTTGTATGGGGTAGAATAGAAAGGGGGTGGGAAGAAAAGTGAGGGTGGGGAGGAGGGGAGACAGTAGAGCATAGTATATGAAGAGATGGAAACAAAGAAATAATCATCAGCAACAGCAGCAAGCAGCAGCAGCAGCAAGCAGCAGCAGCGTGACTACGCCCACTGCAGGCGTAAGTCGGCAAAAATTGTGGAGCTCACTGAGACTCACTCATGGAACATATTTTGCGCTTTGGACTCACTCGCTCTCACACTCACCAAAATTTTCCTCAGCCGGACTCACTCAAACTCACACTCACGAAAAATTGTCTTCAACCGGACTCACTAGGACTCAAAATCACCAAAATATTACTTACCCGCACTCACTCAGACTCACGGCTCGATAGGAGTCTGAGTGAGTCCGAGTGAGTCGACTCATGAGCCCGTTAGCCTAGAATTCGCTTTTTCGACCATGGTGTGAATGCTTTTTAACAACAAACTCTCACGTAATCGGTGCTCTTCATGGCGCCTTCTGATACAGTCCCTTCGAATACAAGTTATAAATTGGTTGCAAACCAGTAAGGACATTTTTCTTTAAAGCGAGGACAGCATAAGATATATTTATCAAGAATTTCTCTGGAAGAGTTGGTGAGGTGGAGGTAAAGGCACCCCTCCCCCTACGTATTTCATGCCCTTTATCAATGAATATTGAAATGGCGTATGAACCATACTGGTTTGGAATACGTGTGAGTTGACGGGAGTATAAACGTGAATCCAAGTACGACTGATACTAATGTTGACGATGAGTAGATAGGACCATAGGTCGGCAAAAAAGTGGAACTCACTAAGGCCCACCCAAGATTTAAATCTTGAGCTTTGGACTCACTCGGACACAGGCTCGTCAAAATTTTTCCTGAGCCGGACTCACTCGGACCCAAACTAACCAAAATATTACTCACCCGGACTCACTCAGACTCAGACTAACGGCTCGATGTGAGTCTGAGTGAGTCGACAGATGTGGCTGTGGACGAGGGAGGGGGTTGTATGCTCCCAAGTGGAGGAGGAAAAGCTGGATGACTCCAGATCTTCACTTGCGGCCTGGGAGGGGTTTCCTGGTTCATGGCTTGCCCTTTCCTGAGGCGGCGAATTGTTTTGGTTTGGAGGAGGGCCTGTCGGCTCTTGCTGTGTTTGGGTGGGCGTTGCCGAAGATAACGCCGATGGTTTTGAAAGTGTGGCGGCTTTCTCTTGCGTTATGAGCTTGCGAATTTCTTTCGCCTCTTGTTTGATAGCCTCGTTGTGAATCTTGTTCTCCTTCGAGCGGTATCTAAGGACCGAAGGTCCCATCGCTAGCCCTTAGAAGGGCTGCGCACGCGCGGGCGCAGCGCGATGAGGGGAAAGGTAAAAAAAAGCCAGCAGATCCCACGCACTGTGGGAATCGATGTAATGCGAAGCAGCCAAGAAGGAGCAAATGTGCTTTACATAATTTGCATGTCATGTTTTACATGTTACGACCTGTCATTTGTGTTCGTCATACAGTCACGTTCGCGATATACCAATTTTGGTGTATGTCAAGCTAGCGAACTGGGACGCAAGCGCACCATGAGCGTGGCATGTAAATGGTATTGTAGATGACATGCATGCCAATATTTTCATGTTACCAGCTGCCACTTATGTTCGTTATACAGCCATGTCACTCAATACCAAATTTGGTGTATATCAAGCTAACGAAACGGCCGCGAGCACGACATGAGCGTGGCATGCAAGTCATGTCGCACATGACAAGTCATGATTTCCATATTACCACCTTGTCATTTATGTTCGTCATACAGTCATGTCACTCAATACCAAATTCGGTGTATATCAAGCTAACGAAACGGCCGCGAGCGTGCCATGAGCGTGGAAATCCAAGTCATGTCACTCATGAAGTATGATTTCTATATTACCACTTCTCATTTATGTTCGTCATACAGTCATGTCACTCAATACCAAATTTGGTGTATATCAAGCTAACGAAACGGCCGCGAGCGTGCCATGAGCGTGGAATGCAAGTCATGTTGCTCATGAAGCATGATTTCCATATTACCACTTCTCATTTATGTTCGTCATACAGTCATGTCACTCAATACCAAATTTGGTGTATCTCAATCTAACGAAACGGCGCTAGCGCGCCATGAGCGTGGCATGCAAGTCATGTCGCACATGACAAGTCATGATTTCCATATTACCACTTGACATTCATGTTCGTCATACAGTCATGTCACTCAATACCAAATTTGGTGTATATCAAGCTAACGAAACAGCCGCGAGCGCGCCATGAGCGTGGAATGCAAGTCATGTCGCACATGACAAGTCATGATTTCCATATTACCACTTGACATTCATGTTCGTCATACAGTCATGTCACTCAATACCAAATTTGGTGTATATCAAGCTAACGAAACGGCCGCGAGCGCGCCATGAGCGTGGAATGCAAGTCATGTCGCACATGACAAATCATGATTTCCGTATTACCGCTTGTCATTTATGTTCGTCATAGAGTCATGTCACTCAATACCAAATTTGGTGTATGTCAAGCTAAGGAAACGGCCGTGAGAGCACCATGAGCGTGGCATGTAAATCATACTTTTCATGACAATTCAGTCATGATTTTCATGATATGACCAGCCATTTATGTTCGTCATACAGTCATGTTATGCCATACCAAATTTGGTATAAATCCCATTAACGATACGGCCAGGAGAGCACAAAGTCGTAGGCGGCTAGATAGATAGATAGATAGATAGATAGATAGATAGATAGATAGATAGATAGATAGATAGATAGATAGATAGATAGATAGATAGATAGATAGATAGATAGATAGATAGATAGATAGATACGCTGAAAGTCGCCGAAGTTCGCTAAGAAATGCTTCGCTTTTAAAACAGGACGTGGAAAAAGGAGTCCTCTTGTTGTGTCTCAACAGCACAGCCAGCACACGCAAAGCCACAGGCAAGGAGGAAGGAATCGCAGGCAGCGCAAGCGCAAGGCGTGTGCCAGCAACCAGCCAACACAAACTCGTGAGGTAGGTTTGTTTACATTACCACTGCGTTGATGTCGGCGTCGCGGGGGCTCGGCATGTCGCTCAGTCGCGCGGCATGCACTTTAAAATTGATTTTAAATATGTTCTAGGCTATATTTGCCCTTGATATTTCGTAGGTGTTGTGTATGTCTCCACATAAATCTATCTCGCTCATTATCACGCCTTCGAAATTTTGTGTCAGTGCGCCTTTAAACAATTTTCTGGTGTTTCAAAATGCAAATCGACATGATCCTGCGAGACATGTTTTGTTATTGCATAATGACTAATCATCTTATCCTGCTGTTGCTATGTAGCTAGTGGTGCGAAAGCCTTCGTTACGCCTTAATGGCTTTGTGCTTTCACCCCACAGCATCACTGTTTGTGACTTTTGTATCTCCTGTGACGTAGAAATAAACTGAATTGAATTTAATTGTATTGAATTATTCAGTGGGTGCGACGCACGTAGCCCCTGCACCCTGTCCTCTCGTACATGGCATTACGAGAGTTCCGACCGCATTGGAACGCTACCAGTGTGGAAGTGCATGTCGGGCACACGAGCAGCGCACGTAACGCTGCCTGCGTTCCAGGGCTGCCGTGATAACAACGCGCATTTCGGGTTATAAGGCGGGTGGAATGGGCCAGAGGTGCACTGTAAGGCTACCACAGCGTTCACGCGCGGCCGTGATTGAGCACGTGCTCGCGCGGGGTCCGCCAAAATCACGTAGAAAAAAGAACAGACCTGCCCAGGTCTGTTCTAAAGCCCTGCAGCCTGATGCTACAGGCTGCAGGGGCTTTACTGCCCATGCCCTCCTGTCCCCACCAGCTACGTCATGACAGTGAGTTCTGGAGGCGTGACGACGCTGGAAGAGACGTCTGGCCTTTGTGCGGAACGCAGCTGAAGAAAGTGGGTATATAGGTAAATACTTTATTTGATCCATGAAAGAATCATGTGAGGGGGTGTGTGTGGGGAGGAAGTGGAAGCAGGACGATGATGGGCCCTCGGGCCGCTCTAGATCGCCGGACACTTCTGTGCTTCGGCGACCGCCCAGGCCCACCCCACTGTCCGGAGCTGTAACTCCGGTTGCGAGCTGCGCAGAGCAGCCTCCCATCGCTCTTGGTGTTCTAACCCTTGCCACGGGGGGCTTGGGTTTGTTCGGGCAATTTTGCCTAAAATCCGGTCTACTCATGACCACGCACTGCCGGCTCTCCGTGGCGCGGGCTGCCTATGCAATGCTTTCGCGCCTTGCGCTCGAGCATTGCAGAGGAGGCTAACGCTCAGCAGGGGCTCTATAACATTCGAGCAATCTGTTATCACTTTATTTTGTTCTGCTTTGCTTGAAATTGACGTAATCAGCGACGCAAATACGGGCAAGAACCAGTGAACATTTTATAGCGCGATCAAACGCTTTCCTGTTTCAGGAAATTTAGTTTCTCTGAAAACGAATAGCGTCACCGCTGCTCCATATCCAAGGTGCTGCTAATTGATGTGTGTGCAGAAGTGTCTTGTATTTTAGTTGTGTCGAGCCAGGAGAGCTAAAAATGGTTCCCGCTTTAGTCTCCGATTAACCTTCCTCACCTTGCTTATCATATGGTAGCCTGCAGCGATCGCGGCGGTTTTTAACAAGGCGATAGTTAAGGCAGTGGACTCGAGCACATTGAGAAGCCCAGCTCTCAAGTTTGCCCCGTAACTTGATCTACCTGATCAGGGAGATGATCGGCGTCCTCGGTTTTCTGAACTGAGAAGACTGTCCACCTGCAAAGCATTGTGTCTGTTCCTAA
>JALIZH010008729.1:0-36735 GCA_030522465.1 Rhipicephalus appendiculatus | reverse complement strand
GTCCATTGCGCCGTAGGAAGCGAGTTTTATGCCAGCACTCGAACCGCCGCTGGGGCTCTTCATCTTCAACACGTTCCGCCATGTGAGTTTTGCAACATAGGGCGCGCATCGCCCGAAGTCAAAACGAAGCTACGGAGTGCCGCATCCGCTATAAACGAAACCATGGTTGATAGCGAAGCGGTGAAAGCGTCCACGGGCTATGACCGTTTGGCGCAGTCCACGCAGTTCTGTAGTCACGCGCGGCGTTGGCATAACTGAAAGAAAATGCTGAGCCCCGCATCTGCTGCGTAAAAAACCTGGCTTACTAATGCACAATCATGCATGACATGTTATGCATGGCAACTATGCAGTTGTCAAGGCGGGCGGCGAAAACGAAACTACTGATTCTAGCAAATTTGTCCTCGCTCGCCATCGACCAAATCATAGCGCCGCCGCAGTCCGCGTACGCCGAGTAAAAAAGGAAAACGAAACAAGACTCCCGCAGGCACTAACAGTGTACCATGCCGAGAGGATAACAAGAAAAATGAAGCGCTAGTCGCCAACATCTCGAGTGTAGTGGCAACCACACTTTTCTTAAATTTAGTCAGACGGCCGTTTCACTTGTCCCCGAACACCGTTTTTGCTCCTTTCCGTCACAGGTTTGCGGTGCTTCGCGCTCAACGCCCCGAGGAACGTCCGAATTGACCGGGCTACGGCCAAATATCACCGACATAGACATTGATACAGTCGATCGATGCAGCGATGGCGTAGTGGTTAGAGCATCAGCCTCGCATGCAAGAGGTCCGTGGTTCGAATCCCGGTGCCGGACAATTCCCAACCGGATTAAAAAAAAAAAAATCCGCGTGATGATGGAATTGTTTAAAAAGGCCTGGGGTGCAGCCTCACTGGCGACCACAGCCAGCAATGCACTCCCTCACCAGAGCAGGATTGGCCACCCTGGTGCAGTACTTGGCCACTACCTCCCACATGAATACACCAATTAACCCTCGGCCCTCAGTCCCCAGCGGCTGCGAAGCAACTGACCAAGGCGGCGGTCAGACCTGCGACGCAGCGGAGGGTGCTAAGAATCTCTGGGTCCAGACAGGCCGCCATTGGAATCTGAACTTGGCTACGTTTAACGCCAGAACTTTATCTAGTGAGGCGAGTCTAGCTGTACTATTCGAGGAATTAGAGGGTGTTAAATGGGATATAATAGGGCTCAGTGAGGTTAGGAGGACACATGAGGCTTATACAGTGCTGAAGAACGGACACGTACTATGCTATCGTGGCTTAGCTGACAGAAGAGAACTAGGGGTGGGGTTCCTTATTCATAAAAATATAGCTGGTAATATAGAGGAATACTATAGCATTAATGAGAGGGTGGCATGTATCGTAATTAAGTTTAATAAGAGGTACAAGATGAAGGTGGTACAGGCCTACGCGCCTACATCAAGCCATGATGATCAACTGGTTGAACGCTTCTACGAAGACGTAGAATCAGCAATGAGTAAGGTAAAGACACAGTATACTGTACTGATGGGCGACTTTAATGCAAAGGTAGGCAAGAAGCAGGCTGGAGATCATGCAGTTGGGGAATATGGCATCGGCTCTAGAAACGCCAGAGGGGGAGTTACTAGTAGAATTCGCAGAACGCAATAATTTACGGATCTTGAATACCTTCTACACAAAACGGGCTACTCGTAAGTGGACGTGGAGGAGTCCTAATGGCGAAACTAAAAATGAAATAGACTTCATAATGTGTGCACACCCGGGCATTGTACAGGATGTGGAAGTAGTTAACAAGATCCGATGCAGTGACCACAGAATGGTAAGATCTAGAATTCACCTAGACTTGAGGAAAGAACGGCAGAAACTGATACGCAAGAAGCCGATTAATGAACTAGCTCTGAGAGGGAAAGTACAGGAATTCAGAGTTTCACTTCAGAATAGGTACGCGGCTTTAACCGAGGAAATCGACCTTAGCGTTGACGCAATGAACGATAATCTGACTAGTATCATTAAGGAGTGTGCAGTGGAAGTCGGGGGTACAGTCGTTAGACAGGACACTGGTAAGCTATCCCAAGAGACGAAAAACCTCATTAAGAAACGTCAAACCATGAAAGCCTCAAATGCAACAGACAAAATAGAGCTGGCGGAGCTTTCCAAGTTAATCAATAGGCGTAAAGTAGCCGACATAAGAAAGTATAATATGGAGAGAATTGAGCATGCTCTAACGAACGGAAGAAGCCTCAAAGCTACGAAGACAAAACTGTGCATAGGCAAAAAATCAGATGTATGCATTAAGGGACAAGGAAGGCAAAGTCACAACCAATATGGATAGAATAGTTGAGGTAGCGGAAGAGTTCTACAGAGATCTGTACAGCAGCCGAGACAGTCAGGATGATAACGTAAGAAGCAATAATAGCCCAGAGGAATCTGACATCCCACCAGTATTGACCGGAGAAGTAAAGAAAGCCCTAAAGGGAATGCAAAGAGGCAAAGCAGCTGGTGAGGATCAGGTAACATCAGACCTGTTGAAAGACGGCGGAGAGATTATGTTAGAAAAACTGGCCACCCTGTATACGAAGTGTCTCTCGACAGGGAGGATACCAGATTCTTGGAAGAATGCCAACATCATCTTGATCCATAAGAAAGGGGACGTCAAGGACCTGAAAAATTACAGGCCCATCAGCTTACTGTCCGTTGTCTACAAGCTATTTACAAAAGTAATTGCTAACAGAATTAATACGACATTAGAGTTCAATCAACCAAAGGACCAGGCAGGATTTCGTACAGGCTTCTCAACGACAGACCATATTCATACTATCAATCAGGTGATAGAGAAATGCGCGGAATACAACCAACCCCTATACATAGCCTTCATAGATTACGAGAAGGCATTTGATTCGGTGGAGACATCAGCAGTCATGCAGGCACTGCGGAATCAGGGCATCGACGAAGCCTATATAAACATAATGGAAGAAATCTACAGCGGATCCACAGCCACGATAGTCCTCCATAAAGAAAGCGATAGAATCCCAATAAAGAAGGGCGTACGACAGGGAGACACGATCTCTCCAATGCTATTCACAGCGTGTTTACAGGAGGTTTTCAGGGCCCTAGATTGGGAAGAGTTAGGGATAAGAGTTAATGGAGAGTATCTCAGTAACCTGCGATTCGCTGATGACATTGCATTGATGAGTAACGCGGGAGACGAATTACAGCTTATGATTACTGAACTGGATACGGAAAGTAGAAGAGTAGGTCTGAAAATTAATATGCATAAAACTAAAGTAATGTGGAACAATCTTGGCAGAGAACAGCGCTTCGCGATAGGTGGCGAGACACTGGAAGTTGTAAAGGAGTACGTCTACTTAGGACAGGTAGTAACCGCGGAGCCGAACCATGAGAGTGAAATAACTAGAAGAATAAGGATGGGATGGGGCTCATTCGGCAAGCATTATCAAATCATGAATGGTAGTCTACCACTATCCCTCAAGAGGAAGGTATATAACAGCTGCATCTTACCGGTACTTACCTACGGAGCAGAAACCTGGAGACTTACAAAGAGGGTTCAACTTAAACTGAGGACGACGCAGCGAGCGATGGAAAGGAAAATGATAGGTGTAACCTTAAGAGACAGGAAGAGAGCAGAGTGGGTCAGGGAACAAACGGGGGTTAAGGATATCATAGTTGAAATCAAGAAGAAGAAATGGATATGGGCCGGGCACGTAGCACGTCGACAGGATAACCGCTGGTCATTAAGGGTAACTGACTGGATTCCAAGAGATGGCAAACGCGTGAGGGGGGAGACAGAAAATTAGGTGGGTGGATGAGATTAAGAAGTTTGCAGGTATAACGTGGCAGCAGAAAGCACAGGACCGGGTTGATTGGCGAAACATGGGAGAGGCCTTTGCCCTGCAGTGGGCGTAGACAGGCTGATGATGATGATGATGATGACAGTCGATCAGTGCACATGGTAGCCAGCACCAGAATAATACGTTCGAAGTTTTCTATCAAACTTCGTTATTACGTTTAAAGTAATGACAAAGAACTGCATTCCACAGGACAGGCTGCTTAAGTACGTGTAAGATGGCGTTGACACTGTTGGGTCGAAGGTGTTTCAGTTGTTTCCGTCCGAGCTTTCCTTCATTTGTTGACGTTCCATTTAATGTAACAATTTGCTTCTTAAAATGAGCGACACTTCATTAAAAAAAAGATGAAAAAAAAACCGGCAGATCCCACGCACTGTGGGAATCGATATAATGCGAAGCAGCCAGCAAGGAGCAAAGCATGCTGAACTTATCATGCGTGCCATGATTTACATGTTAGCACCTCTCATTTATGTTCGTCATACAGTCACGTCACGCAATACCAATTTTGGTGTATATCAAGATAGCGAAATGGCCGCGAGCACGCCATGAACGTGGCATGTAAATCATGTTGTACATGAGATGGATTTCATGATTTTCATTTTACGATCTGTCATTTATGTTTGTCATAGACACACCTCACGTAATACCAAATTTAGTGCATATCAAGCTGCGAACTGGCCGCTAGCGTGCCATGAGCGTGGCATGCAAATCATGTTGCGCATGACATGTCATGATTTTGGTATTACCACTTGTCATTTATGTTCGTCACACATTCACGTCACGCAAGCCAAATTTTGTGTATATCAAGGTAGCGAAATGGCCGCGAGCGTGCCATGAGCGTGGTTCAAGTCATGTTGCACATGACATGTCATGGTTGCCATATTACCACTTGTTATTTATGTTCGCCATACGGTCACGTCAAGCAACAGCAAATTTGGTGTAAATCAAGCTAGCGAAACGGCCGCGAGAGTGCCATGAGCGTGGCATGCAAGTCATGTTGCATATCACATGTCATGATTTCCGTATTACCACTTGTCATTTATGTTCGTCATACAGCCACATCACGCAATACCAAATTTTATGTATGTCAAGCTAGCGAAACGACCGTCAGCGCACCATGAGAGTGGCATGTAAATCATGTTGTACATGACATGCACGTCATGATTTTCATATTACCACCTGTCCTTTATGTTGGTCATGCAGAAATGTCTCATCAGATCATATTTTGGATATATAAAGTTAAGGAAACGGCCGCACGAGCATCAGGATCATGGCGAGTAAATCATACCGTTCATGACAAGTTAGTCGTGATTTTCATATGTCAAGTCATTCATGTTGGACATACAGTCATGTTATGCCATACCAATTTTGGTATAAATCCCATTAACGATACGGTCTGGAGAGCACAAAATCGTAGGCGGATAGATAGATAGATAGATAGATAGATAGATAGATAGATAGATAGATAGATAGATAGATAGATAGATAGATAGATAGATAGATAGATAGATAGATAGATAGATAGATAGATAGATAGATAGATAGATAGATAGATAGATAGATAGATAGATAGATAGATAGATTCTTCGAAGGCGCATAAGTTCGCAAACAAGTAGTTTGTATTTCATGTATGCCGACAGCCAAGCACCTAAATGCGCCCCGTTCGCATTTCTTTATCGTGTTAGTTAAAGTCAGTTAAAGAACAACGGTACGCTTCATTCGGGGCTGCAGAAGCGCACACAATGTGTAAAACATGCGTTACTCCGCGTAAAATCAACACTGCTCCACCGCAGCTTCAGCCGCGCTGGACCATATATATAATAAAGTACCGCGGACGGTCGCGGTACTTTCTCCGTTCCAGTGACTTTTAGTCGAAGCGAGGAGCGGCAACGCGTCGGACCTTTCTTGTTAACCGTGCCAAACCGCCGTGTTAACCGGCTGTACCTTATTATGGTGATTCTTGGCAGCAACTGTCTCGACACAGTGCGATTTTTTTTTCACTTAGCTCCGGCGCGGTTGCTGCGCAGTTGTTGTCCGACGCATACGCGGGTCGATATGACGTCACTTGAGTTGGTCCGGAGCGATGTTTGACTTGGCCTGAGTGCTCTGCGCGGTCGGCGCGCAGCTACTACACCAGCGCACACGCGGCTTGACATCGGCTTGACATCGCACCAGCTGTGCGAGGTAAGTGGTTGCTAGGCAACGGCGAATAGGGTTTTTTTTCTAGATAAGGTCAGATAAGGCGCACAAAGACACGGTCACTAGAAGGAAAAAAAAAACCAAGCAACACGAGCGCCACTCGCAACTACAGTTTAGTGGAAACAAAAGCATATGCGTATATATCACTTCTGTCACGGACCTGGCTGGTGAAACAGCAAAAAAAAAAAAAAAAAAAAAAAGGAAAGGAAAAGAAAAGAAAAGAAGATACACATGGGGCTAGAAAACACTCGCCTCAGATCAGACCCTCAAAGTTCTGATAAAATATGAAAATTCGTTGTCTGTGAATGTGCTGGAGGGTGCCCTTACGCGTATTTCCCCACATCTCCTAATGTGAAACACTTCTATCAGCTCTCTGGTGGTCTGATGTGGGTGTTTAGATAAAATAGTAGCATCACAAAAGAAGGGGGTGCAACCGGACGAGCTGCAATGTTGGGGCATGTGTGAACTGTCTTTTGTATCTAACGATCTTAGGTGTTCCTGCTACCTGGTATTGAGACATATTTCGAACTGAGCGGTTTATTGTAGATTACCCATACATACACTTTACACTTTGTTTCACATTTCACATACGCCTGTTTCTGATTCACGCCGCATTCTCGTCGTTTTGGACCTTTTGCGTTTTGCGATAGCTTTCTATCTATTCGGTGCGGCACTTTCTCGGTAATCTACGGACATGTTTCGCAGCTACAGAGGGACGACATTTGGAGGCCCACTCGGCAGCGCTACGCATTCAGAAACTGTGAAAATTAGTTTGTGCCTGTGCTCTCTTGCGTACCGTCCTAGACATCGTAGAATCGCACAGATGTATTTTACACAGAAACTCTACGGTGTTCTACAGATTCAGAGATATGGGAATACACCTCATCATGGTTTCACGGGTTGCTAAGAAAAAGTGCGAATATATTGTTACGAGTAGCTGGTTTAATTATCTATATAAGATGCACAGCGCAAGGTGGACAAGATGGCGCCAGTCCAGCAACAACCAAACGTAACGTCGTCTTCCTCCTCTTTCATGCAGCCACGTTGTGGCGGCTGTTCTGTATTATTACCCCCCGGCGGTAGAAGCACCGTCTCGGTGCTTAAGCTACGCATATGTGGTCGATGGAGGATAATAGGGCTTGAGTCGAGCCACGTGAACGGTGTCGCTCGAAGCTGACGATGACGTTGTTGGATCGGTTGGGCCGATCTCATAAGTAACGTCAGTGACCTGGCGAATGATACGGTAAGGTCCTGTGTAGCGCGACAGCAGTTTCTCAGACAGTCGCACACGCCGAATGGGTGACCAGAGAAGCACAAGAGAACCCGGCGAAAACTGCACGTCTCTATGATGACAATCGTAGGGCTGTCGTTGGTGCTCCTGTGAGGCCTGCAGACGGCTACGGGCGAGTTGGCGCACGTGGTCCGCGCGGGCGATGGCTTCCCCGGCATACTCAGTGGCTGCGGGCAGCAAAGTGTCCAAGGGTAGCGTGGGGTCGCGGCCGTACAGGAGATAGAATGGCTTACAGCCGGCAGTGTCGTGACGCGAGGAATTATAGGCGAAAGCCACATATGGTAAATGAATGTCCCAGTCGTGGTGATCAGCTGCAACGTATTTGGCGAGCATATCGGTTATGGTCCTGTTGAGGCGTTCCGTGAGGCCATTCTTCTGGGGATGGTACGAAGTTGTAAACTTGTGCTCGGTATTGCAAGACCGCAGGATTTCCTCAACGACAGCTGAGAGGAAGGTGCGGCCACGGTCAGTGAGAAGTTGGCGTGGAGCTCCGTGCATTAAAATTATGTCGTACAACAGAAAGTCCGCAACGTCGGTAGCGCAACTCGTCGGAAGTGCTCGAGTAATTGCGTACCGCGTCGCGTAGTCTGTGGCGACAGCAATCCATTTATTTCCGGAGCTGGAGAGTGGGAAAGAGCCAAGCAGGTCGAGACCAACTCGAAAAAAGGTTCAGCGGGGACGTCGATCGGCTGAAGGTATCCAGCTGGAAGGGCAGACGGCTTTTTGCGGCGCTGGCAGGGCTCGCAAGCGGCGACATAGCGTCGGACGGAACGGGCAAATCCAGGCCAAAAAAACCGACGTCGTACACGGTCGTACGTGCGGGAAACGCCCAAGTGGCCCGCTATGGGAGCGTCATCAAGTTGGTGGAGGACAGTCGAACGCAGGTGCGCTGGGATGACGGGAAGTAAATCAGAGCCGGAAGGGTCGAGGTTACGGCGGTATAGGATCCCGTCTTTGACCAGAAACATTCGTAGCGATGCGTCGCGAGGCGTTGACTCCAGTTTGTCAATGATGGCTCGTAAAGAAGTATCC
Source organism: Rhipicephalus appendiculatus (assembly GCA_030522465.1). NCBI lineage: Eukaryota > Metazoa > Arthropoda > Arachnida > Ixodida > Ixodidae > Rhipicephalus > Rhipicephalus appendiculatus. The sequence continues at coordinate 28,359 of JALIZH010008729.1, read as the reverse complement.
CGACGTTGCTCTTCGCCAATGTTGAGTAGCTGCGACACGGAAAAAACGTCCGTCATGGTGTCAGTGTCGGGTGCTTCTTCCACAGGGTAGCGGGATAAACGATCCGCATCTTGATGCAATCGCCCTGTTTTATAAATTACAGAGAACGTGTATTCTTGAAGGCGTAGGGCCCAGCGAGCGAGTCGTCCTGTGGGATCCTTGAGCGAGGCTAGCCAGCAGAGGGCATGATGATCGGTGACGACACGGAATGAGCGCCCGTATAAGTATGGACGGAACTTGGCGACTGCCCACACAAGAGCGAGGCACTCGCGCTCCGTGATCGAATAGTTGCGCTCGGCGGGAGATAGCAGCCGGCTTGCGTAGGCTATGACACGGTCGTGTCCACGTTGGTGCTGCAATAGCATTGCTCCTATGCCGTGTCCACTGGCGCCCGTGCGAACCTCGGTTGAAGCTGATGGATCGAAGTGGGCTAAGATTGGTGGCGTTGTCAGCAGGGCCGTAAGTTGAGAAAAAGATGACGCTTGGTCAGGGCCTCAGGAAAACAGGGCGTCTTTCTTCAAGTGGTCTGTGAGGGGGGCGTGCAATGGTCGCAAAGTCCTTAACAAAGCGTCTAAAATATGAGCACAGCCCCACAAAACTGCGAACATCCTTTGCGGACTTCGGAACGGGAAAGTTTGTAACGGCGCGAATTTTTTCTGGGTCTGGGCGCACGCCTTTGGCATCGACGAGATGACCAAGCACGGTGATTTGGCGTCGAGCAAAGTGGCACTTGGAGGAGTTCAAGTGAAGTTCGGCTCTACGGAAAACTTCAAGAATTAGCGACAAACGATCAAGATGCGAGTCGAACGTGGGCGAAAAAACAATAACGTCGTCGAGGTAACACAAGCAGGTGGACCATTTGAACCCTTGGAGCAATGAGTCCATCAATCTTTCGAAAATGGCTGGCGCATTGCAGAGGCCGAAGGGCATCACCTTGAACTGATAAAGACCGTCAGGGGTGACGAATGCGGTCTTCTCGCGGTCCATCTCATCGACGGATATCTGCCAGTAGCCGGACCGAAGGTCGAGAGAGAGAGAGAAATAAACGTTTATTTGGAAACAGTGTTCCGAGCGAGGCCCGGTATCACCCTAAGGTGGGAGGGTTCCCTAGTCCAGGAACCCTCTGGCTTCGACTGCCCTCTTGGCCCTGGAGACGAGTTGTCGCTGGTCTTCAAGGTCCTCGAGGACGAGCTTGGCCTCCCACGTTTCGGTTAGGCGGTTGTCGTTCGTTTGTGGTGCTTGGATCACGGCCGTCTCCGGTTGCATGTTGCGGTTTGCATGGCACTGGCATTCCAGGAGAAAGTGTGCTAGGGTGTCCGGTACGCTGCAGAGGGGGCACATGTAGCCATGCTTCGTTGGGTAGAGGCGGTGCATTAATATGCCGTGTATGTGCGTGTTGCTTTGCAAGCGTCTGATGATCACGCTTTCTTCTTTAGTCAGTTTTTGGTGGGGTGGAGGGTACACCCGTCGCTCCAGTCTGTAGTGTTGAAGTAGCGACGAGTAGGTGTTTTGCACAGCCTCCATCTCTTCAGCCATGGGTAGGGTATCCTGTGGGCCGATGGCAGCCCGGCTGACGTGCTCGCGGGCAGCGGCATGGGCCGCTTCATTTCCATGTAGACCCTCGTGCCCTGGAACCCATACTACGCAGGTATATGGGAGTGGAGTGCTTCGGCGTTTCATGATGTTAAGTGCATCGGCTGAGACGCGGCCCTTCGCATAATTCCTGCAAGCGGCTTGCGAGTCAGTGAAGATCACCGCTGCGTCTGTACATGTGGTGGTGGCGAGAGCAATTGCCGCTTCTTCCGCTGCTTCTGAGTTGCGTGCCTTGACCGTGGCCGACGCTAATTCTCGGCCTCGAGAGTCTACGACGCTGATAGCGTACGCGTTTCTACGCGGATACTTCGCCGCGTCGGTGTAGCGGGCGTCCGGGTCTTGCTTGAACTTCCGTTGAATAGCGTCAGCTCTAGCCTTTCTTCTACTTTTGTGGAATGTCGCATGCATGTTGGGTGGAATAGGCGCGATGGACAGGGACTCTCTAACGTCCACCGGGATGCGCTTTTTCTGGTCTGCATCGGCAATGTACGTCGCGCTGTAGTTCAGGTACCGGAGTACCGACCTCCCGGTGGGCGTGAGCTTTAGTCGTTCCAGCTGGCTGTTCTTGTGAGCTTCGGCGAGCTCTTGCCACGTGTTGTGGACGCCCATCTTTAGGAGACGTGAAGTAGAAGCCATGGGTGGTAGTCCCAGGGCGGCTTTGGTTGCCTTTCTTATCAAAACATTAAGTTTTTCCACTTCCGCGGTTTTCAAAGCGAGGTACGGCGTGCCGTACGTGATGCGGCTGGTGAGCAGAGCTTGCATTATTCGTAGGGTGTCATGTTCCTTAAGCCCGTTGCGTTGGTTTGCGATTCTCTTGACGAGGAGCGTAAGCTGCGAGAGAGTTCGTTGCAGTCTCGGTAGGGTGGCCGCTCCCGATCCATCCTTATGTATGTGAAGTTCAAGCACCCGTAGCGTATCGACTTTTGGAATTATTTTCCCATTGAGGGTGACGCAAGGGTCGGGCTCTTCGTATATGGGAGGCCTGCCTCTCGTTCTTGCTTTGAGGACTCTGACTTCTCGGGGGCACAGTGGAGGCCGCAGTTTCGGAGATACCTTTCGATGGTATTTACGGCATCTTGTAAGCAGCTCTCTTGTCTCCCGATGTTCGAAGCCTTGGTCCAGAGTGTGATGTCATCGGCGTACATCGCGTGCCGCACATCTGGTATTTTATCGAGAACTTTAGGCAGATTGATCATGGCCATATTGAACAGTAGCGGTGAAATGACCGATCCCTGCGGCGTGCCTTTTTTCGGTAGTTTGAAGCTTTTGCTGCGGATGTTCCAGATGCCCACAGTTGCTGTACGGTCCGTCAGAAAGTTTCTGACATACCTGTAGGTCCTAGCGCCGCAGCCGGTGCCTTCGAGGTTGGTGAGGATCGCGTCATGGCTGACATTATCAAAGGCCCCCTTGACGTCGACTCCGAGTATTGAGTACTTGCTTCGGTGGCTGAGGTGATCAAGGAGGTCTTCTTTCAGTAGTAAAAGCACGTCGTGCGTCGAGAGGTGCTGCCGGAAGCTGAACATGGTATCTGGTAGGTGCCCACTATCTTCTAGGTACACGGTCAAGCGGTCGTGCACCATGTGTTCAAACAGCTTTCCCACACACGAGGTGAGGGATATCGGGCGCAAGTTCTCAATGCTGATAGGTTTGTTAGGCTTGGGGATCATGGTGATCTCCGAGTGCTTCCAAACCGCAGGCAGCTCTCCTTTCTCCCAGCAATCGTTGTAATATTGAAGAAGAGCCGTGGTGGCCTGGTGCGGTAAGTTGCGTAAGTGTTTGTTGACTATCCGGTCTTTGCCGGGGCTGGTATATCTTGTCAACTTCGATAGGGCTGCGTATAGTTCCGCTTGCGTGAAGGGTTGGTCGAGTTCAGGGTTTGGTGTTCCAGCGTATTCTTTGGTGTTAATTGATGCAATAGCGGGCGCGTCTCCGCAAAGCTTTTTATCTATTTCCTGAAGGAGATGCTCTTCCGATCCGGCATAGTTGTGGATAAGCTTTTGAAGATGCTGCTTCTGTGCCGCTTTGGAGGGTTGGGTGGCTAGAAGAGCGCGTAGCAGATGCCAGGTCTTTTTGGTGCTCAGAGTCCCCTGTAGCTTGTCACAGAAAGCGTGCCAGTTCTGCCTGGCGAGTTGGTTTGCATAATCTTGAGTTTGCTCGGTGAGGAGAGCGATGCGTTTCTGTAGCTTTCTGTTAAGCTTTTGCCGCTTCCGCCCCTTAAGAAGTCCTCTCCTAGCCTCCCAGAGGTGGAGGAGATGCGCGTCGACTGCTGGCGTATCGGCGTCGAGCTGTATATCTTTAGTGTGACGTTCGGCTGTATCTAGCACATTCTTGAACCATTCCTAAATGTCAGTTATAGTGGTTTCAACATCGAGGTCATCCCTGAAGAATTTCCATTCCGTTAAGCGTGCTATTCCTGTCTTGGTCACTCTGCGAGTGTGCACTACGTCAAGTTGGAGGATATGGTGATCGCTACCTAAGGTTTCTGGTAGCACCCTCCACTCTGCCCGGGTGACGTTAGCCGTGAAGGTGAGATCGGGATTGGTGTCTCTGGAGACGCTGTTCCCGATTCTCGTCTTCTGAAGAGGGTCATTCCACAGTGTTAGTCTATGGTGCTGGGCGACATCGTGCACCCTAGAGCCTTTTTTTCGTGGTGATATGATAGCCCCATGCCATGTGCGAGTCATTGAAGTCTCCCACGATAACGACCTGGTGGCCATTCGTGCGCTTCCTGATTTCTCGTACGAAGTGATCGAAATCTGATAGCTGGTCTCGAGGGGGGCTGTACACGTTGGCTATGAATATACTTTTCTGCGTCTTTCGTTCCGGCAGAATCTCTATCAGGGTGTGCTCCGTCTGCGTTTGCTCGACCTCGTGCTTTTGCGCTGAAATAGTTTTCTTGACAAGTATGGCAGTGCGTTGGGTTTGTGCGCAGGTAATGTATCCTTGCAGACGGACGTTCTGCGTGTTGGTTTCCTGGAGTGCGATGATGTGGGGTTGGTTAGGCTTGATAAATTCTTGTAGGCTCGTATGTCGTGGTCGGTATGATCGACAGTTCCATTGCCATATGCGTAAAGTTGAATGCTGGTCCTTAGACTTATTGTTACGGCTTGCCATCTTCGATTGAATCGATGTCCTGTCGGCGATCACGAGTGGGTGAGATTGAGCGAGAGGCGTTGTGGCTGTTCGCCCGCGCCTTCTTCCGAGTCAGTTGGCGTGGGTTGCTGAAACTGTCAAACTGTGTCACGGTGACGTAAGTTTTCTTCACGTGTGCAATAAAATTGTTGACTTGTGCAGCGATCCCATCAATCTTCGCATTTAACGTGGTGATCTTGTGCTCGAAGGTGGCGGCCGTTTTTTCGATTGCTGACTGGACAATCTTTTCCATCGTGGCATGAATGTTGTTCATAAAGGCTTCTTGAAATATGGTGCACCTTGCATCCACTAGTGTTTGGACGTCCGCCTTAAGCAGTTTCTTACCCGGCTGCGAACTTGTGTTTTCTAGCTCTTGGTATTGTTGAGGCGCATTTTGAGAAATTTCTTGCTGTTCCTTGCATTTTTCAAGTAGTTTGTCGATGAGCTCTTGTTGCCTTTTCTGACTCTGAAGCAGCTTGTCTATAAGGTTTTGTTGCTTTTGCAGTTGACTGTGCTGATTCTGGATCTTCCTCTGCTGGTTTTGCAGTCTATTTTCGAGGACCTGTATGGATGCGGTTTCAGCCGACGAAGGGGTCCAGCTGCTGCTACCAATCGAGTCGCTTGCCACAGCGGCGTAGCTCGCGCGCTTGAGCGATGGCGAGCGCGTGCGAGAGCGGGAGCGCGAAGTAGATCGCAAAATTGACTTGGGTTTGCTGCGCCTGGGGAAGCTGCCCGCGCTCCGCCTGCTTGAGTTAGCTGCCGAGGTGCCAAGCTCGGGGAACTCTTCTCCGATGCAGCTCCAGTGGTTGTCTATTTCTTGAAGCTTGTTGAGGCGCTGTTGTCTTACATTGTAGGGTGGTGGGTTTGGCTTTAGTCTCTTCTTGCACTCTTTACTTGCAGTTTCGTGCCCTTCTCCACAGATTTTGCAGGTGGGATTACACTCATGCCCCTGCGTTTGTCCGGCCTTACCGCATTTGTAGCAGAAATCCGGGATAGGCCTTGGACAGATGTCCTGACGGTGTCCCGTGTTGCCACAAGTTCGGCAGTACTGCATTGACTTGCGACATGGTCTGCATCGGAAGTCTACGCTCTGGAAGATTATGTAGAAGGGAACGTGCGGTCCTTCAAAGAAAACGACTGCCGCGGACGATTGACCCAGCATTCTGGCGTGAACAACAGTGTATCTTGCCGGCGCGCGGATTCCAGCGAAGGTCGATAGATGAAAAATAAGTAGCACCGTACAGGCAGTCTAGGGCGACGTCGATGCGGGGCAAAGGGTACACATCTTTTTTTTGTAATCTTGTTGAGATGCCGGTAATCTACGCAAAAGCGCCATGTTCCATCCTTCTTTTTGACAAGGACGACGGGAGAAGCCCAGGGGCTGCACGAGGGCTCGATAATGTCTTTCGCAAGCATCTTCTCGACTTCCTGTCGTATTACTGTACGCTCGAACGCGGAAACACGGTATGGACGTCGGCGAATGGGATGCGCATCGCCAGTATTGGTGCGATGAGTAACGATGGTCGTTTCGCTTAAGGACGTACTGGCAAAGTCAAAGATGTCACGATAGCACTCAAGAACGTGATAGAGGGATTCAGCTTGATCATACGTGAGGTCCGATGACACCATCCGTTCGATGTCGACGATCGAGGAACGTGATGGAGTTGAACCACTGGCTGAGCTACAGCAATCATCCACTCTGATGTGCTCGACGTGGTTGTCTTGGAGTGCGGTAATTTGGGCTAGGGAGATACCCTGGGGAAGAACTTGGGTAGCGAGTGCGAAATTTACAAGAGGAAAGCAGGTGCGGTTTCCAGTAATTGTCAAAATAGCATGCGGAACAGCGACACCACGCGTAAACGTCACGGCAGGAATCGGTGCAACCATGTAATCTCCGTCAGGTACAGGTGGCGTCGATGATAAGTCGACGTGTGTAACAGAGTTCGGTGGGAGGCGTGTGAAATCAATGCAGCAGAGACGGCTTTTAGGTGGGTCGGTTGGATCGTAAAGAAGAGGCAAATCAAGGTGGAGGGAGCCAGCTGAACAGTCTATGAGGGCAGAGTGAGTGGCTAGAAAATCCATACCGAGAATGAGTTCGTGAGGGCAATGTTCAATAACGGCGAAAAGAACGACAGTACTTCTATCTCCAATAGAGACTCGGGCAGAACACATGCCCAGAATTGCGGCAGTTCCCCCCGTCGGCGACTCGTACAGCTTGGTTTAGGGCGGGCGTGACAACTTTCTTAAGGCGGCGGCGAAGAGCAGCACTCATAATGAACACATGCGCCCCAATGTCTATCAGCGCGCTCACAGGTGCATTGTCCACAACAACGGCCAAAAGGTTCCGGTTCGTCGTTAACGTTAAACGAGGATTTCTTGCTGAGGTCGTCAATGCAGCTCCACCTCCAGAAGCTGCACTACCTAGTTTTCCGGTCGGAGGCGCTGCGAATAGGTCGGAGAGGCAGCACGGCGTTGTGGCGGCGAAAGAGATCGACGGCGAGCAGGGGACGGAGACCGGTCGTAGCGAGGTCTGGTCAGAGGAGTGGTAGGTGCAGAGAATGTGGTCGGCATCGGAGAAGCGAGGGCCGAGGACGATTGGTTGACCGAACGGGCATGATCGCGAGACCCATAGTGTTCCGGTGGAGACCAGTGGTTGCGGCACTGGTGAGCGATATGACCAACGCGTCGGCAGTTGAAACATATGGGCTTGTCGTCCAGCGTACGCCATTCGGACGGATTGCGTTGGCGGGAATAGTTGGAAGGAGGTCGTGTAGCATACGGGCGACGATAAGAAGGCTCAGCAGAGTACACGGGCTGAACAGAATGTATACCGGCGTTCGATAATTCTTGACGGACGACGGCCTGGATCAAGGACAGCGTGGTCGGGGAAGGGTCAGGCGTCGGGAAGGGGTTGACGACCGGTTGTGCTGCCTCGACCTCTCGGCGAATGATGCGGGTGAGGTTGTCACATCGAGGGGCCTAGCGTAAGACGTCGTCACACGAAGAAGTAGCCGCTGTGTTGGGAAGGCGCGCAATGCTTTGGGCTACACGGCGGGTTTTAGCTTGTTCGAGACGACGGCATTCTTTAACGATTGTGTCGATGCTCGTGACGTTGTTAAAAACCAGCAGGTTGAAGGTGTCGTCAGCAATCCCTTTTAGGACGTGGTTGACTTTCTCATCTTCCGACATGCGCTGGTCGGCCTTGCTACAAAGAGCCAAGACGTCAAGGATGTAGGGGACGTAGGACTCAGTAGATGTCTGGGCGTATGTGGCAAGAGCCTTCTTTGCAGCGAGCTGACGACCAGATGAATCACCGAAGAGGTCACGGATCTTCTCTTTGAAGAGATCCCAGCTCGTTATTTCGTCTTCGTGGGTTTCAAACCATCTCCGCGGAGTGCCGTCAAGGTAGAAAAGAACGTTAGCGAGCATGAGCGAGCGATCCCAGCGGTGAGTAGCACTGATGCGTTCGTACCGGTTCAGCCAGGCTTCAACGTCGATGGTACCATCACCGGAGAACGTGCCGGGATCCCGAAGGGGTGGGAGAGTGACGTAGGTTGTGGCTTGGGCTGAAGAGGTCGGCGGTGATGATGTACCGGCAGCCGAAGTCGGCGAGGGGTCGCCGGTGTTGCGTCCGCTGCGCGTCTCCATCGAGGTACGGGAGTCGTCCACCTCCACCAATAATATTACGAGTAGCTAGTTTAATTATCTATATAAGATGCACAGCGCAAGGTGGACAAGATGGCGCCAGTCCAGCAACAACCAAACGTAACGTCGTCTTCCTCCTCTTTCATGCACCCACGTTGTGGCGGCTGTTCTATATTAATATAGTGAACAAAAATATTAGAGTTAAAGATGGAAAGTAATTCTCGCATTGCATGGCACCAGTCGCATTGTAACTGTTTAAACGTGCGTACCAAACGTCATCTAAGGCTAACGCCTCGTTAGGAAGCATTTCCTGGAACTATTTCATGGCCCGCCCAATTCCAGCTCTCACGAGCCACTATAAAATTATCACAGTAAATGTACCAGCCCTCCTAAAATACAGCTACAACTCGATGTAACAAAACCTGATTTTACGACGTTCCCGCACCAACGAAGAAATTTCCATCCACTGGCTGTCAGTGTTATAGGTAACGCGTGACAAGTAACGCCGTTATCGGTAACGCGTTACTTTTTTCGGTAACTTAGTAACGTACTCGTTACGATTTCGGAACTGTAACGGGTAACGTACTTAAGTTATCATTTTTCGGTAACGTGAAGCGTTACGTTACTGGTTACTTCTTCATCCTGTAGGTGCCATTTTCTCGGAGCTCGCCCCGGCGAACTTTTTCGTCACAACGACTGGCTGCTGTCAGCCTGCCAGGCATGGACAAAGCGCAGGCGGAATCGCTTTTGTTTGTGGGAATTGCGAGTACAAATTTCTTACGACGCATCGACTGTCTGTGGGGATGGTTGGGCCATCGCCACACAAAGCTTGAAGAAAGCCGAGGAATCCGCCTTGAGAAACTGTACGGACATGCTTTTCGTGGAAAAGGATAGTAGCAGGTAGATTGCTGGCAGCTGCGCCTTCCCGTGCCCGAAAGACAGGCCGCCCGAAGGGAAAACGCATGGGCTAGTTTACTCCATACCACGTGCTCATTGTGACGCTTCGTACGGGGACAAGCAAAGAACTACCACGAGAGGCTGTGGCAATATAAAAACGACGTCCTCAAGTTCGAGTGTCAAAAAAGTACACTCGCTGAGCATAGCTTGGTGAACGACCACCGCATCGAATTTGACAAGTCCCGCGTTGCCGACTGCAAGCGGCTGTTTGTGGAATCCTGGCCCATCCATGAGACGGCCGGTAACTTCAACCGGTCTACAGGTGCGCTGCCGATCATTCTGGATATCATGGGGATATCATTCTGGATATCATGGAGAATAGGCGGGGCCCCACGGCAGGAAAACCCTTAAAAGGATGCGAGTGGGACGGCAGCTATCTGCAACGGCAACTATGTTTTTGTTTATTGAACTCCTCAGCGAGCAAAACCTGATCTTGAACATCCTCACATAAACGCCCGCAAATTCTTGCGATAATTATAGAGGTTAAAGGGAACAAAAAATGCCTATGCACATATATCCTTTTTTTCGTGTCTAGGCCATTAAAACATTTATTTGCTACTACAAAACTTGCGCATCTATTTGCTAGTACAAGCACGCCATCAGAATGGGCCTATCCGCGCAGGTAGTCTCCGCATGCTCGCCAGCGTCGATAAGGCACGCGCCATACTTTTTCGTGGCAAAAACGCGACAGCAGCGGACCAAAGGACATCTGGTGTCACATACGTGCAAATGTTCCCCCCTCCCCCCCCCCCCCCCTCAAAAAAAAAAATTAGGCAGATTTCAAGTACCATGGGAATCGATGTTATGCGAAGCATGCGGAGGTAAGGTGACTGGGTTGTAATTTTTTTATACAGCGAAATGTTGCGAAATTAGGCTAAAGATATGTACAAATGTTGCACACACTGACATATTTTAAACAGTCCCATATGTTTCATATAACCAGTTGTTTACAGTTGTGTAACGATTCCAACGGAAACATGGGTATTACCAACCCCAGAAGCCGTAAGCTGATATGTAGAGCTTGTGCTTCCAAGGATGGCAGCCCTGGATAGGGCTACATAGACCAACTACAGTGGATGGCGCTTTAGTATACAATTGACGTTAACCCGACATGACTCCTTTATCATAGGAGTACGTATGTAATGTTTTTAAAATTAGATAGCCAGCACTGCAACCACAACTGACGTTTCACCAACTCTGCATAGGGTCTGCATAGCCTGCATAGGGTCTTTTTTCAAAGCAGTTTCGAGACCTGCCGTGGCTCTGCGGTAGAATAATTTATTGCCACGCAGAATGCTTGGGTTCGATTCCTGCTGGGACTCTGATTTCTATTCTTTGCATTCGTCGCGTCAACGCCGCCGATGTCAGTTTTTCTTAACGCTGTCGCCTTTAAATTACCAGTGTCAACGCCACCGATGTCACTTTCTCTTAACGCCCTCGCATTTAAATTACCAATGTCTGTTCTCGCCGTTCGTGGGTAAATATAAATTGTCAAACTCCTGTGCCGCATACCCGCATACCGCGGCCCGTGGTATACGGGTATGAGCCACACGTGTCTGGAGAAATGTGTTTGACGACTTACGCGACGGGATTTTCACGTTATTCAAGTCACGACCAGCCAGACGGATTCGTCAAGTCCTCTTACCCTGCTCTACAAACTTTGGTCGACCTCAATAGCATCCAGACGTAAGCGGCTTAGATAGATAGATAGATAGATAGATAGATAGATAGATAGATAGATAGATAGATAGATAGATAGATAGATAGATAGATAGATAGATAGATAGATAGATAGATAGATAGATAGATAGATAGATAGATAGATAGGTAGATAGATAGATAGATAGATAGATAGATAGATAGATAGATAGATAGATAGATAGATAGATAGATAGATAGATAGATAGATAGATAGATAGATAGATAGAAAGAAACGCTCAAAGTGCTTGCAGTACGCAAAGAAATGCTTCGCATTTAAAAGGGCGCCAATGCAGCCCTCCGCGATTTCCTACTGGCGCACGGCGATCAATTTCGGATGCCAAGTGCCATTAGTTTCGATTTTGACGATCTCCACTGGAGGTGCTGTTCGGACCCGGAATAAGGCAATTTATTGTAAATTTCTTGAGAGTTCAGTGACGATTTCTTTGCCGATAGCGCGGATGATCGAATCTCATGTTGTGTAAGATGTCACATTGAGAAATATGGCTTCATCATGTGCCACAGGGTCAAAAGCCATAACGTGTAACATTTCTAAGGTCTGGTACATTTGTACAAATAATTGTCGTTAAATGAGAATTTTGGGTATAACCCTTGTTTGGGTTTGAAGTTTTATGTGAAACATAAATTTCAGATTAAAAAAAAATTCTTATTGTGGGTTTCTGCAGCAAAGACACATTCAATAAAATTTATGATTGCGGAGTAATGGCAGAGGTAACATCCGTTACTTATTCGGTAACGCTAACGGTAACGCGTTACCTTTTCTTGTAGGTAACGTAGGGCTGTAACGCGTTCCTTTTTTTGTTAATGTAACGAGTGACGTATTTACTTTTTTTTCGGTAACGCATACAACACTGGCTACAGTGCTGTTATCAATCGGATTTTACGAACCAACTTGGCCGCCAAACCCGATTTAACGAAGTCTTTCCTGAAGTAACTGCCTAAAAGCGGTCATTTCTTTCCAGTTTTGACAGAGGCGGCTTTTTCTCGGATCGTACGCTCTAACGCTCCCGCTTCAAAACGTCTAGGCTCAGTACTCATGGCCATAGCACGCTGCACCCATGAACAGAACTGTTGACTGAGCCGTCGCTAGGCTCTGATGCACTGGATGGCGCTACGGGCTGCTGTGGTCGCTTTCATTGTTTAATGGTTTATCCGACATATAGCACTGGCAGATCACTCCTTGGGGCTTTCCGGCAATTCGGGCTCGGGGCTTTCGGCCACATTCACTGCATTGCTTCTCCACGTCTTCGCATATTGGTGGTACGTCACTGCTTGCACGTAACCGTCTGTCTGTCCTACACTGCCTGGTCATGGTGCCCTATTATACCGGGTGTTCAAAGTTAAGCTTTATGGTTTTCTTAAAATTCAGCACCTGGAAGAACATGAAAACCACCTTTGCACATAACTTATACATCCAGGGGGACACAACGTGATACAATAATTATCGCTGTCAGGTGCCCAATTAACTCAGATTCGATAATTAACTTTTTAATGACTGCAGCAGGCAAGCATGTTTGTATTGAAAAGTTGGAGGCGGTCGCGTTTATACACAGTTACACTTGGAAGAATGCTTCTAGCACGTCTGTGCTCCGAGATATCCCGCTGCAAAGTTTGTGGTTTACGTGATTACGCATCCAGGGCGCTGTGGATCAGCGCAATGTTCCTCCCCGATGTGACGAAGAGTCATTGCTTGCCATCGCCAGCCAGTAGCAAAAGGGTAACCGCTATCATCTTTGCCTGTGCCTTCGACCCGTTGTCAGATTAAACGACGCAGGGAGGAGTTTGCGCCACTGCTGACTGTTTTGCATGCGTAATCACGTAAACCACAATTAAACTTTGCAGCGGGATATCTCGGAGCACAGACATGCTAGAAGCATTCTTCCAAGTGTAACTGTCTATAAACGCGACTGCCTCCAACTTTTCAATACAAACATGCTTGCCTGCTGCAGTCATTAAAAAGTTAATTATCGAATCTCAGTTAATTGGGCACCTGACAGCGATAATTATTGTATCACTTTGTGTCCCCCTGGATATATAAGTTATCTGCAAAGGTGGTTTTCATGTTCTTCCCAGTGTTGAATTTTAATAAAACCATAAATCTTAACTTTGAACACCCGGTAGACTTATGGCTGTGGTGACTGTGAAGTGAGACTTTGTGTGTGCGTGCTCTCTCCTCTATCTATCTCTCTCTCTCTCCATCTTTAAAAATCCCCCCACCCCTTTCCCCAGTGTAGGGTAGCATACCGGTCCTACTAGACTGGTTAACATCCCTGCCTTTCCTTTCCCTCCTCTTCCTTCCTTCCTTTTCCTTATGTCCAGTTGACAGGCTCCGTGTCCGGGCTGCCCCTCGGTCCGCCCTCGCGGACATTTCAAACACGCAGGAGTGAATTTGGGGCAAACAACGGCCTTGTAGCTTTGGGTGTGACTACGTTACAATTTCAGCTTTCGAAGAGCTGTAAAATTCCTTTCTCGATAATTACGAATGTCACGATTTAACACAATGATTCAAGGATGCCCATCACTTCATTAAATCGAGTTTCAATTGTATCAGCAAAATCTTTTGCACTCGCGACAGAGGAATGCCAAATCTCCGCGTGAGGCGTATTGTTCTATGAATAAAGAAATGGTGGGCCGAGTGTATACGTGTAGTAGCGCATGATTTCAGGGCTATTCGTTTGAAAAAATCTCCATGGAGACACCTACTTATCGCAACTTGTACGCAACACCTCGAATGGAAACACGGATCAAATCAAATGAAATCAAAATGTGCTTTATTCGGACGTAATTACAAGAATGCGTACAAAATGATTGGAGCATTAGCCTACGAGGCTAGTAGTTGGTCCAACAGAGAAAGTATATAATTCTTGGTAACGCACGTGATTGGTAAGGAAATGATCGGTTTAATACGTATGCAAGTTTTAACGATGTGCAAGTCTACGAAGGAAAAGGTGTTACAATTCGAAAGACAAGAAAACGCGTTTACCAGCAAGGTTAAAGTTACGCGTAGTTTTTATTTCTAGAGACAGTGCAAGTAAGCTTACAGCTCCGAAGAATTCTAACAACCGTTCGCCGTAAGAAATTTTACAAGGCGGAAGATTCCAATAAAAGTGACTTGCTTGCCTGGCGTTTGCACGTCGGAAGTTCAATATGGCGTTGGGTAGGGGAACGTTTATGTGCAGTATCTTGTGAACTAGGTAAGTACGCCTATAATTTCTTTGCGCTTAATAATAATATCTGGGGTTTAACGTCCCAAAACCACGATATGATTATGAGAGACGCCGTAGTGGAGGGCTCCGGAAATTTGGACCATCTGGTGTTCTTTAACGTGCACTGACATCGCACAGTACACGGGCCTCTACCATTTCGCCTCCATCGAAATGCGACCGCCGCGGCCGGGATCGAACCCGCGACCTTCGGGTCAGCAGCCGAGCACCCTAACCGCTATACCACCGCGGCGGACGATTTCTTAGCGCTTGTAAATGAGAGATTACTAAGTGCATTAAATATAATGTCGGTGAGGCAATGAATGGGGGGAGAATATTCTTAGACCACGTTTTATTTTAACTGCAGTATAAGTGTTAAATAAGTTTTTTATGTTAGATCCGATGCTTCACACCAATAATTGAGATGTGTATGAAACAGAGAAAAAAGTCCGTTTCACCGCAATGGTGAAGCAATGAATGCGGTAGCAACAAATTGTAATGTTATATGAAGTGAGGCAGGCAGCTAACTCTTTTGGGCCTGATCTCACGCAACTTTACAAAACGCTGGTTTGAGAGAATACGGCCGCTCCAGGGACAGTCTTCGCACATTCTCTTCGCGTTGAGAGCGTAGCACGTAGAAGTATATACAAGCTGCCCACTGACGTATGCCGAGATGACCAGATAACGCGCGCGCCAGCGACGACCGCGCTCGTAAAATCAAAGGTTGCAGTGGCTGCTCGAAGGAGGGACACCTTCCCCCCCCCCCTCGGGCCCTCTCACGCTCGCTAAAGCAGAACGGGGTGTTTCCTCTCTGCTTCAGCATTCGACGGCCGGTCTAACAGGCGGGGGGGCTCTTATCGCATGCGCCTCGAAGCGACTGAGATGGGCCGGCCCGTTTGATCCCCGCTTTAGCCGCGTTCATCGCCTCCACTCGCGCGCTATTACCCGCAGGTATACCGTGCGATGTGCTGGGGGATTCTTATCAATTCGGACTTTATACGGGACATGACGGTGACGGCGACGGCAAAAATCCGTCGAGACTGTCCATATTGTTACGGGGAATATACAGACTCGTAGGGGTGGGTACAGATGTATTTTACAACTGCCTAAGCGAGCAGCGCCACCGATACTGATCAGCTCGCGACAGTCTATCTTCTTTGTCGTCCTTCCCTTCGTCCTCTTGATCTCGATGCCACTGGTACGTAGCAATATAATTGCTGTCGCAATAAAAATATGTGCGATAAAGCGAAGAACGAGGAAAATACTACCGGGAACTGACCACTGCATAGCCCCGAACAAACAGTTTTAAATGCAAAGCATTTCTTAGCGAACTTCTGTGACTTTGGGCGTATCTATCTATCTATCTGGAACAGGCCTCTCCCATGTGGAACACGGGAGAGGCCTTTGCCCTGCAGTGGGCGAAATCAGGCTGATGATGATGATGATGATCTATCTATCTATCTATCTATCGATCTATCTATCTATCTATCTATCTATCTATCTATCTATCTATCTATCTATCTATCTATCTATCTATCTATCTATCTATCTATCTATCTATCTATCTATCGATCTATCTATCTATCTATCTATCTATCTATCTATCTATCTATCTATCTATCTATTCATCGCATCGGACCACCGCACCGCATGGCCGGCGTGCATCAAACCGGGCAGATATTTTCGTCGTCGCGTCGGACCGTCGCACGGCCGCAGCCAATGACAGCTCGGGAGACGTGTGTCGTCACGCCTCTGGTGGCGCCATCTCCCTGTCGCCGCTCCGGTCACCGTGGTCAAGGCGAGTCGATCGAGTCGAGCCTCGGAGCATTCGCCGACATTGCCGCTAGCGGCGGCGTGTAAACATCGAGTACATTTCGCTTGTGACGTGAACCATTTGCGGATTGAATAAAGTGATGTGTGAAGTGTGCCATTTCTGCAAGACAACGCCCGTTTCGAAACCACTAGTGAGGTCGCGAGCAGCGTTGCAAGGCCATTTCGCAGGTAAACACAGCGGCACAGGCGTCTCGGCGAGCCGTCGCGCTTCGCTTCCACCTTTGCTCTTCACATCATGACGTCGAGGAAGTTAGTCGCGTAAGCTAACGCATTACATACGAGTGGAAAACTTAATCATATTGTCAAAAACAAGCGCTCTATGAAGAGCTTGCGTGTGATTGCGAACGGCGTAGGCGACAGTCGGCGCCCGCCGTGCTAGGCCTATACCTATCGGAGTCGTGAGTGACGGGGGGGGGCTATTGTCGCTGTTGCGACGTACTTGCCGTGCACGAAGGCGTAGTTTTATTCATTATTTTCTTATAGAACGAAGCGTGGTGTGCAGAGTTGTTTGTTTTGTGCTTCATTACGAGGATACGAAGTCTTCCGAGTGCGCATGCCGAGGCGCCGTATGTGGGTGGAGCCTGCCGCTGACTGCTCGTTCGGCCGATGTGTCTCGAAACGTCGTACGCCGCATGCCGGGTCATCCGACGCCGCACGTCGCATCGCATGCAAAATCGTACCGTCTGTCTCGCGCTTAAAGGAGGAGAGGGCGCGGCCGCAGAGCGGGGAGGAGGAGTGCTCTACCCGCTTTATATTCACACTTGAAGGAGAGAAGACTAGAGGAGGAGAGTAGCGCATGCGCCGCGAGAGCAGAAGCGAGAACGCAAGAGAAGCGCAAGCAGGTTGTAGGAGAGAAGTGGAGAGAGTAACGCGCAGCTGTTGGAGAGATGGAAGGAGAAGAGTTGCGCATGCGCAGTGTGAGTGCGGACGCCGACGACGCCGCGGGACATGCCGCCGCTATAAGATGCTTCGCATCTAAAAGTTCCATCACTGGGAGTCGAACCTACGACCTCTCGCTCCGCAGCGCGCGGCGCGATCGACTCGGCCAGAAACCGTACGTTCCTCGGAGTACTAGCGGCGAACTATTTGTACTTACCATTTATTGTCGGCGGTACACGGAGATCGTCGATTTCAGCTTGTTTTTGTTACGACTAGCGAGATGGGCGCGCTTTAAAGGTCGTCGCCTCGCGTGTTTGCGGTGCGTGTGCGCCTCGCCAGGGCGTGTTCGCTCGAGCGCGCGCGCTTCTCTGGTGATAGCGGCATAGCGGTTTGTGCGTCTTATGCTTTTACCGCCGTTGAAGTCACAGAGAGCACGAAGGTCACATTGCTGGATGCAGCAGCCCCGTTTGCGAAAAAGGCGCGCCGCTCACACAAGCAAGTAACAACTGCGGCAGTTGTTATTTCGGGCTCGCCCGTATACTCAGATTTACATGCACGTTAAAGAACACCAGGTGGTCGGAATTTCCGGAGCCCTCCACTACGATAACCCTATCTGGTTCTTGAACGAGAAAGCCAAGACATTATTTTGTTTGTTCGCGCTCGTCCTGTGTATATTGGTGCGTTCCTTTCGTGCATCCTTCTCTTTGAGCAGCGTGCTTTAAATGTCGAACCGTGACAGCAACTTCGCGCTCGTCCTGTGCATGTGCTTTTCGCGCGTCCTTTCTGCTTGAGGAACACGCTGCAAATTTCCAGCTGCTTGCAGCTACTTGCCGTTCTTCGCGTGACATTACAATTTCTTGCTATAACATTCATTCCATCGCCCTTGTGCCGAAACAATGCACAAGAAACGCTTAACTACTGCTGTGAAGACAAACGTTTCTCTTTCGTGTTATAATGATTCCTATGACAGAGGTATCAGCCATGTTTTTTTTTTATTTCGCCTAAGCGCTAGAAGTACATCAAAGTCTCGGGTGCATCATCATCATCATCTTCTTCTTCAGCCTGACTACGCCCACTTCAGGGCAAAGGCCTGTCCCATGTTCCGCCAATAAACCCGGCCCTGTGCTTTCTGCAGCCAAGTTATACCTGCAAACTTCTTAATCTCATCTGCCCACCTAATTTTCTGTCTCCCCTCACGCGTTTGCCATATCTTGGAATCCAGTCAGTAACTCTTAATGACCAGCAGTTATCCTGCCTACGGGCTACGTGCCCGGCCCATGTCCATTTCTTCTTCTTCTTGATTTTAACTATGACATCCTTAATCCCCGTTTGTTCCATGACGCACTCTGCTCTCTTCCTGTCTCGTAAGGTTACACCTGTCATTTTCCTTTCCATGGCTCGCTGCGTTTTCCTCAATTTATGTTGAACCCTATTTGTAAGCTTCCAGGTTTCTGCTCCGTAGTAAAGTACCCGTAAGATGCAGCTGTTATATACCTTCCTCTTGAGGGATAGTGGTAGACTGCCATTCATGATTTGAGAATGCTTGCCGAATGTGCTCCATCTCATCCTCATTCTTCCAGTTATTTCACTCTCATGGTTCGGCTCCGCGGTTACTACCTGTCCTAAGTAGACGTATTCGTTTACAACTTCCAGTGTCTCGCCACCTATTGCAAAGCGCTGTGCTCCGCCGAAAGTGTTCCGCATTCCTTTAGTTTTATGCATATTAATTTTCAGACCTACTCTTCTGCTTTCCGTGTCCAGTTCAGTAATCATGAGCTGTAATTCGTCCCCTGAGTTACTGATCAATGCAATGTCATCAGCGAATCGCATGTTGCTAAGATACTCTCCATAACCTCTTCTCCCTAACTCTTCACAATCTAGGGCCCTGAAAACCTCCTGTAAACACGTGGTGAATAGCATTGGAGAGATCATGTCTCCCTGCCTTACGCCCTTCTTTATTGGGATTCTGTCACTTTCTTTATGGATAACTATGGTGGCTGTGGATCCGCTGTATATTTCTTCCAATGTGTTTATATAGGCTTCGTCGATGCCCTGATCGCGCAGTGCCTGCATGACTGCTGATATCTCGACTGAATCAAATGCCTTCTTGTAATTTATGAACGCTATGTATAGGGGTTGGTTGTATTCCGTGCATTTGTCTATCACATGATTGATAGTATGAATATGGTCTATTGTTGTGTAGCCTGTACGAAATCCTCTTTGGTCCTTTGGTTGATTGAACTCTAATGTCGTCTTAATTCTATGTATAACAATTTCTACACACTACAAACGTATAATATATATTTTAATTTAATACAGATTACAAGACTTTATGACAGCTCGTCCCAACCATATTTCTTTACCTTTGTACAAATCGAGTATCGCATTTCTGCGCGTCGCCTTTCTTTCAGGCAAGTAGAATATGCTGGGGCAAGCGTGGCGGCCTTGCCGCTGACATTGAAGTGCTACAACGCTTGCTTGAATTTCACATAAATTTTACGGGGCAGTGACAAATATGGTGTGACACAGTGCTGCATAAACATGTTAAGTTTGCCGGTATTTTACATTCCATCGGATGACAATTACGAATTTGTCGATGTACTCTTTCGTAATGCTGATTTCCACAGTTTTAAATGTGATGCATCCAAATCATTTATTGCGATTGGCTGAGTAAACTTGTTTCCCAGAGACGCTATCAGTTAATATTTGCAATTGAAAGAAATCTTACGAAAAACGCTATAGAGCAAGCCGAACAAGCCGCCTTCTACGGGCACGTGTATTTAGAAGAGATCTCCGGAGGTAAGTTTTCACCTAATAAAGCGGCTTGGTGTGCAACACGCGTTGCTGCACCGCCTCAATGCACAAAATCCTTCGAGTGAATTGAATAAGGTGGAGCGTTGGGCTAGTTGGTGCTGCATATTTTCAATGTTTCACAGCGCATAGAAGAAGGACAAACAAGGATGAGACACACAGAGCGCTGAACTTACAACTGGCTTTTATTTTCCTGCCACAGCAAGATATATGTTCATTTCACAGGAAAAAGAAGAAGGAAATACCAAGCGGACGAGATATGCAAAAGGTAGTCAAGGGAATAGCAACCGATCGTCGATATCGCATGTTTTACGATAAAAATTCGCATTCCTTGCTCGACCTTTCAACCTTTGTGTCTCTAAAAGATGTTACGTACATCCAGAAAAAACGGTGTGTGTATAGGCTCATGCCTAGCACCATCATTAAGCGACCTGTTTTTAGCACAATGCGACAGACTGCTCCAAGCGCGCAATGACACTTCAAAAGTTTGCAGAATTTTTCGTTATGTGGACGATTATTTGTTGGTTTTAGACTCTGGTAACGGCTCTTTTGACGAAAATGTTGCGGAAGCTGTGGGGTTGTTCAAGGAATGCCTGGGCCATCTTGATGTCACTGTAGAATGCCCACAAGATGACCGCCTAAGATTCCTAGACCTTGAATTGCACTTCATGCCGTCACATGTTTGTTGGTCCTATGCTCCGCGTGGCAATAAGGCTATACTACCGTTCAATTCGGCTCACTCTAAGCTGGTGAAAAGAAGCATCGCCGGGTTGTGTTTTAAGAATGCCCTGAAAAAATCCTGTGCCCACACTGTTTCATGCAGTTTCATCAAACAAGCCGAGCGGTTAGAAACTGCAGACTACCCTCGCGATGTTTTAAGGTCCGTGGCTTAAAAAACGCTGAAGTCTATCAAGGATGCTAATCGTGCTACTGCGATTTCCGGGGAGTCGACACAAGTGCCAGAGAAAAAAGTCGCAGTAATCCCGTACTTGCATCAAATTAGCCATAACGTTAAGCGTGTTGGCAAACGAGCCGGAGTAAATGTTGTTTTTTCAGCCCCCGAAAAGCTTCTAAAAATGTGCCGTCAGGTGAATTCTGACGCAACACCCCAAAAAGTGTGCACCACCAAGCATAAAGATAAGTTCGTCCCATGTGAAGAATGCGTGGTCTATTGTATACCGTTATCTTGTCACTGTGAATATGTCGGTCAGACCGGAAGGTGCCTCAATGAACGTCTTAAGGAACACAGGTACAATGTAGATAGAGCTAGGGCACTGCACGGGCCCGGGCCGGCCCGAAAGCCCGGGCCCGGCCCGGCCCGCGGGCCGGGTCGGGCCGGGTAAGTAATTGTTAGATCGGGCCCGGGCCGGGCTCGGGCCCATGAGCTTCGGGCCCGGGCCGGGCCCGGGCCTGGGTCAGGCCCGTATCAGGCCCGACTCTCATACACTGTCGGCAATGGCGCGTAATGCTGTTTGGCTTTGTTGTTTTGGGGCATTTAGCGTCCCGAACCTATTCAGGCTATCTGAGACGCTGCAGTGGAAGGCTCCGGGTAATTTAGACCACCTGAACTGCATTAGCGTGCACTGAAATCGCACAATACAAGACGTCGCGCATTTTGCCTCCGTCGGTATGTTACATATAATTTCTGGAAATTGTCTCATATATGTTCCCGCCATTATATTGAGTGAAACACGTACTTGGGTACCGGGTATCAAAAGAAATGGTATAGCTGAGCAGCACTGCGGCAAGAGTGAAGCAACGGTGCACTGCCCAGATTAGTGCATATAAGATGTGCCCATCGGCATCATGGGAAACATTTCGAGTATGCAATTACGCTCGCATGCCCGGTGCGCCTGCTTCCGCCTTCGTGACTCTGTAGACTGGTCAACGCGACTACGAAGATACGCATGTTCGGTCGAACACAAAACTACGAGACACGCAACCAACGCAACGAATTTTAAAAGACCGAGGATAGACAGAGAGAGGAGGCGTAGGCGCCGCGCTACCACGGCGCCCGTCTCCGTTGGCGAGCCACGGCGCCGCAGCGGCGCCGAACGCCGAACGCGTGATATGTACAGTCGTCAGCAAGCTTAACACGAACGCTCCGACGCGTGACCTGGACTACTTTGACTGATGCCAGCCGCGATGCGCTTGGCGCTGTTGCCGATAAAATACCTCGGTATGCTTGGATAGTATGTCGGCATGTATGGGTAACATATCTCGGCAACAGAACCCAAAGCTACGCGGCGCTAGCCTCAATCAAACTGTTTCAGGACACCCCGCTGAGCGTTCGTGTTAAGCTTGCTGACGACTGTACGGCGCACACGGCAGCGTCTTCATCACGGAAGCCAATCACGCACGCTTCACGAGAGTCACGTGATTCCTGCAGAAATATCAACTCACTCTCTCTCTGGCTCGACATTTGAAAAGGGGCCAAGTGGATAACCAGAGTCACGGTGCCGAGTCTAGTTCTGCAAATATGTAAATGAACTGCTCGTTAGATTAAGACAACCTCAGCGTCACCGAGCGTTATTGACGTCGATTACACTGTTCATCGGCACCACCGGCTCTTCAACTGGGCTTGATTTCATAGCCTCATGAGTTGCTAGGGCTACTTCATCAGTCGATGACATAACTGGAATTGACTCTGAGGTAAGTTAGCAGTTTTTAAGCTTTCTTCGCTCTACTACAGTCGCAAAGCTTTACTATCATGGATGTACAGTGCGAAAGGAAAGTCCAGGACACTCATTTGTAGACAGAATGTCGTCGTGTTTCGTCAGGTCACTAATTTCCTCATTTCGGTTTAATACGTCCGACTGAATTGCTGTGAATGGGTATTGGTTTCGCGCCTTGTACACTTTTTTCTTTCTTTTTGCATTTTTGCTTTCTTTACCAGCTGTCTTACCGAGCGCCTCTTTTGTAAGACGCAGTGCTAAGGTGCCGTACGTTACCACGCGCGCTTTCGTATTAATATTGCGCTTTGTAGTGACTTTTCTGTTGCAACACACAAATACAGTTAAAACTCGATTTAACGAATTTGAGGGGGAGCCGCGATTTATTTCGTTAAATCGAAAACTTCGTTAAACCGAAGACGGCATTTCGCGGTTACTTCATTCGGTACATTCGATTATATGGTGTATCGGCATCCGGAAAGCTACCATGGCATCATATTTGCGTAGCGTAAAGGCGCGAAAAATGAAATAGCGGCCTTAGGAAACGACCGCCACCTCCAGGGTGTATGAAGCAACAAAATTTGTTAGCTTAAAATAGAGTTGCTTCTCTCAATAAAGTTGCTTCTCTCTCTGTTACCTCAACAATAAGGGCCACAGGTGACAACATATTTATTTCCCAGCAAAGAAGTCGGTGATCTTGGCTTGCTTGCGTTTCGTTAGCAATGGCCACGCAGTTTAAATTGGACAAAGGTGTTCCGCGATGTTGCCGTTTGCTCGCAATCAATAACTTTTGGGGCGTTATCTAAAAATAGACAAAGAATAATCAATTCTCTATCTCATTTTCCGAAAAAAAAAAAAAGGTTTGTTAAATCGGGACGGATCTCGAAATTTGTTTCGTTATATCAAGTTAGTCAAAGTACGGGACCCTACGGTTGTCTGAGGGGGGGAATCGGGGTATCTTCGTTAAAGATCAAGAATATTCTACTAAGGCCGCGCTAGAAGGCATCCCGCGCCTACACGCACACGCACCTAGGCATTCGTATGTGTTCTCGTAAGTGCGACTTGCTCGCGAGCTGCATGTTTCAGGTTTGTTAAGCTATAGTTTATGCGGCTCTTTCTCCACCATCCTCTTATATATATATTTGGGAGAAATAAAAGTTCGTTTCATTGACTGATGGATTTACTCGTTTTAATTTTATGTAAGGAAATTAAGAAAAATATTCAATTGGCCCTGCTACAGATTTTTAGGTAACCGTAATATGACCTTACTATTGGACTCCCCCTGCGTCACGATTTGTTTTCGGACACGGCGAGTTTAAGGAGAGTGACAAGTTATGCAAGAAAGGTGTACTTTCTTCCTCCTTTAGTCGGAACAAGCGACCCAGCCTGGCGAACCTAGGAGTAGTTAGAGCACGTGTTTTTCTCTCTCTCGTTGCATTGCGCAATAAACCAAGTTTGCAGGATATGTTCTGCTCTATTTACTCAATAGTCCCAGCTTGTCAGCAATTAATGTAAGCTCGACTATAAATGTCCGCCGTTTTTCCACTTTATGTGGGCGCTGTATGTTGTAGTCGTTCTTTGAAATGCAATAATAACATTGCATGGTTAGCGCTGCGTGCATGGACAGCCAGCTGTGCCTCCTCATATATCCCCCCTGCAATTCTTTCGCAAAAGTGTTACGGGCGTAATTAACCGATGGTAAACACAGTACCAGTGAAAATCGTGACACTGTCATAAGTTCTCACAACACTGTCCAGGAACTATCTTGTGCGTGGCTGGTATCTTCACTATAAGCGAAGATTGGACAGCGCTTCGTTTATGCTCAAAAAATAATTTTTTGAAATGGGCCGGGCCGGGCCGGGCCGGGTCGGGCCGGGCCCACACCTTTCGGGCCCGGGCCGGGTACGGGCCGTATTTAAAAACACCGGGCCGGGCTCGGGCGGGCCTGAGCATGGCGCTTTCGGGCCGGGCCGGGCCCGGGCCGGAAAAAGCCGGCCCGTGCAGTGCTCTAGATAGAGCTATCAGTGGGCATTTAGGAATTCATTGTCGAGATTGTGGGTGCCGGCCCCTTTTCAATCACACACGTGTGCTCGCAAGAAACAAAAATAGGACAGCGCGTGAGATCATAGAAGCCCAGGAAATCCTGAGACGGGATAAAAAGTGTATCAGTGTAGCTTCGCTTGCTCTTTCGAGCAAGGAATGCGAATTTTTATCGTAAAACATGCGATATCGATGATCGGTTGCTATTCCCTTGACTACCTTTTGCATATCTCGTCCGCTTTGTATTTCCTTCTTCTTTTTCCTGTGAAATGAGCATATATATTGCTGTGGCAGGAAAATAAAAGCCAGTTGTAAGTTCAGCGCTCTGTGTGTCTCATCCTTGTTTGTCCCTGTTCTATGCGCTGTGAAACATTGAAAAGAGGGAATTGAACCATCTCAGGAAGACTGCATTTTCTCAGCCGATATGGCTATCTTAACTTATCGACATTTTATTATAGTACGTCATTTTGGTGCTCACATCTTCAGTCCTGTTGTAGAGGACCCGCATGTTGTAGACGACGTGCTTGACGTGCGGCATCACGTTGGTTATGCCGGTGAAAGTGTAGAGGTCGCTGAGGATAGCATAGCCGGCCACCACCCTGCAAAACACCAGTAATGCTCGGCTAAGAACTCGGTAGTCAGCTAGTATGGGCGTGTTGGTTACCCACCTGCACACTTCTGCAAGGGGCAAACTAGGACGTGGAGTTAGACAGAGAGAAGTTCACATATTTAACCTGGTTTTATGATGGCACATTTAATTATTGAAAGCATCTATCATGTGTTCACTGCGTCGGATAAAACTGAGATTACGGGTTGCAAACGTGCACATCTTATGTGTGGAAAGACTGCTAGCGACTGTTATACTTGTATACTATTATAGGCTATTATACATGTATAGTTCATTGTGTATACTTCATGTATTATAGACTATTATACATGTATACTTCAAGCAGGGGGGCGCTCTTGAACTATGGACCCGAAATCAATGCAGATTTAGGACTTCGCAAAGGAAGGAAAGATACGCTGCATCGTCCGTGTGCTGCTTTTTGTTTTCCCGCAAGAGCATGATTTCTTTAGATTGGAAGAAACTCTGCGATGGCACTTCATCATTGTGCAATTCTTCAAAATGTACGTGCTTATCGAAAGGCATTGCCTCTTTCATCAGATTAATAATCTTCGTTAACCTAAAAGTTGTTAGAGTCGCTGTTATGAAAGTAATCCACAAAAGTAAAGAAATTTCATGCGTTCACTTTAAATCGCTGCAAGGGCAAGGTGTGGCCGAAGAGCGGTATGTCTGATAGTCGTGTTGTCGGTTACCGATGAGCGGACGAAACGTGGCTGTAAACAGGCCTAAAATGAATCACTACATTCTCAGTAAGGTACTGGATAACGAACTGCATGTAGGCGGTGCGCCTCTGCATACTGAATATAATCCTGCTTGTAGAAAGCCCAACGAAAAATATATCCGTGAGGCTTCTCGAACTGCCGCGCAAAGGGGGGGGTGGGGGGGGGGGGGGGGGGCAGGGGGGCTGCTCCCATGTGCTCCCTATAGGTCTATAGGCGTGTAAAAGCGGTGCCGCGCGACTTGAAAGCTTTACGACGCATGCGCAGCGGGCGCAGACGCGGTGGGGGGAAACGGCGCGACGCGCGACCGCGAAAAAAGAAAGAAAGAAAGAAAGAAACGGGAGAAAGCCACACATCGGACCTGGCATGGGCCGGCGCCTCGGCGCCGTCGCGGCCAGCGCGGCGCCGAGGCCCGCTGTGTGTGTGGCGGCCAGCGCGGCGCGCTCACGCGCTCTCCGTGGCTTGCACGGAGGACGCGTGATCTTTTCCGAATTACTCAGCTGTTTTCTGCCGCCGCGACTACCAAGCAAAGTGATGCGCACGCTGCGTACTCGGCACAGTCCGGAACCTGAACGGTAAGTAATGTTTTTGCTTTCTGTTTGCTCGTCGTATCGTCGCTCGGGCGCTTGCAAGTGTCGTTCTGTACGGTGTATCGCGGGGAAAGTACAATAAAAAAGAAAAAAAAGAAAAGAAAGGGAAGGCCATTAGGCGCACAGAGCAACAGTGTGAGGTGCCTAATGCGGGTGTGAAGACTACTGTGAGGGCAGTACTGACATCGTACGGCCACTTAATCGGCGCGCCAGCGCGCTTTGTTAAAGATATTTTGTGTGCTATGATTGCTTGCGATGAAGCACTAATGCAGCGACGTGCTTTCAGGAAGTACTCACGCGAAAGGCCTCGCTTATCGCGCCATCGTGTGGTCACATGTGTACTAAGCCGACGTTTCTCTTTTCATTTTACTCTGTTTTCATACTTGATTTGTTTGTGTTTATCCTGAGTGTTGACTTGTGCTCATTATTAAGGTGTGGCATAACCGTGCGCCCCCGTTTTGCAACGTTTCCAGCGGATAAAGAAGTGAACTATTCTGGACGTCCTTGTTCCGCCGCCGTGCAGCTGTGAAAATTCATCGAGGCACAGAATATCAGTAAGTGAGAAGAGATTTCGATGACAATTGAGCATTGTACACTGTTTTCGTCTCCAAGACAAAAAAATGAAAAAAAAACTAAGCTGAAATAGGCATAGAGCTTTTTTATACATTCGTGCTTGTTTTTGGTCAATGTAATTATTGAGTTTTACAGCATGAGAAAGCGGCAGACTACGGCACACAAACCACCAGACGGCCGTGTCGCAAATTGGCTAAGCGTGTGCTGTCATACAGACCTACTCCATTCTGTAGCATGCTTTGTTTGAGCTCTTTTATTATCGTGATACCTCGCTAACAGATTCAAAGCCACCTAAATGATGTGCATTTGCTGAAACAGTGGCTCGGGAGGGAGTTTTCAACTGCGAATCTTTTTTTTTCTGTGGCCTCATCTACAAAGGCAGTGCAAATTTGGTCGGGGTGTTAGTGCGAAGGTTATCACTGCCTGAGTAGTTGGCAACACCACTAATCCTGAACATACTGTGTGTATATTTAAGAATTAAATTTACTCTAAGGCCAAAGTTTGGAGGAAGGATGGAAGGGAGAAAGAAATAGATGTCAAGAAAGGCAGGTTACTAAGTTAGCTACACTGGACAACGGAAGGCGTTAAGAGGAATAAAATTTTATAGAAAAGAAACCTTACAAATGAAAAAAAAGTGAAACGAAACAAGATTGCGTCGCCACTCGTAGTCTGTTTATAACATCAGTTTTGCATAAGAAGCGTGACAGCGCTTTCAATGCTAACATAAAAGGCAGCCCACAAAGCAGCAGTAGCAATGAGAAAAATGTAATAGCTGGGAAAGCTGTTGTACTGTAGCAAAAAAAATGCTTAATCTACACTGCGAATTTGTGTATTGTTTGCGGAATAATGATGGATAATTTAAGTCCTTGGTGTTCAGGAACCCGAGCACAATAAATGTAACTGTTAGAAGAGCGTTTTAGACAGACTAAACTGAATTTATACCAGTCATTCGATTTCACTTCTGATCTACCTCACAGCTGATCAGTTCAGCATGCTGCACTGAGTCACCTACATATTTGACTTTGCAGATGGTGCTCAAGATGGCCTGTGCATCACTGTGGAGCTATGAGCACCAGTGGCTCTCTAAGAAGCGATGCAGCTCGTCTGGATGCTTCACAACATATCGGTTGGTACCAGTTCTTGTTAGGTTAGAATATGCAATGAAATGCTACCCATTGCCTAATTATGCAATGGAACAAATTATTGTAATCAAGGAAGTGATTGGTATTATAAAAAACCTTTAAAGTACCACTAATTAAAGCACATTTCCATGGTAGATCTTACCGCAGCCACATTGATACAAAACAGTCAATTGCCTCTAGAACACAC
>JALIZH010008728.1:0-15044 GCA_030522465.1 Rhipicephalus appendiculatus | reverse complement strand
TTGAGATCGAGCGCCTTGATTTTCAGAATTTGCTCGGCAACTTGCTCGTGCGGAGTACTTGCAATGATAATGTTGGATCCGTTCCGGAGACGCAGCAGGAATTTGTCACTTCTGCATGTTTCCGCGTCTCCACATGCACGTTCAATCGCTCGTGCCACTTCATATGTTTTTTAAGTCTCTCACCACGAGCCCTGGTTTGGGCCGTATAACAATCTTCATGTCGTTCTTGGGTAGAGGCGTCGCACGTGAGCGTCGGCGGCCTCGCATGGCACCCGACGCGTCGCTTCTGCTCCCGTGCGCCAACCCAGGCGTTCCGCTGCCACCGGCGTTCTTCTCGCTGTCTCTGCGGGTTTCGTCGACTACCGACGCTATGTCATTAGTTTTTCTTTTTCGCTGTGACTAGTGATCCCGCTTTGTTCAAAATCACCAACCTGCCTGAATCTTCCATGGTGCGCGCTTGCTCCTCCTTAGTCGTTTACGTTCCCGTAACGATAGAGCAAGCTGCCACTGACCGTTTTTCGCTTCGTCGTCGGCTCCCTTTGATGCGTCACAGTGCTCGCTCTCGTCGCCGCTGGCTGACTCCACTTGTATCGCCTCGTCAGACGATGGGGGAATCCCCGGCGAAACCTCCTGTAGAGCCCAGTTCCGTTTTCGAATCTTGATCGTCCGTGTCCATGGTTTCCTTTGTCGTTTCCTGGTCGTTATCCGTTGGGTTAGTGGCTGCTGCATCGCCGTGACCAGGACAGTTGCTGGTAGTCGATGCACCGCTCCCTCGGTCCGCTGTTAGTCCTAGCCCTGGCGGCCGGACATGCCTGGTCCTTAGTCGCTTCAGAAGGGAAGAAATCGGTGTCGTTGACCCGACAGCTCGGTGTCAGGACGATCCCGGCATACTTCCGGTTGCACTCAACAATTGTTGTGAAGAACCCGCGAAGTTGAACGCGCAAAAACAGGCGAAATATTGAGGAGCCGAGACGAACGCGTCCGATCCTCTCGACGCCACCTAGCGTCCCCCCTGTTTCGCTACAAGCGCATTTAAGAGCGCTGCAGTACGATAGCCCATGAGCGCAGTCAGGTGGCTTCATTTGATATTTCGTGTGCTTTCTTTAAAAGCCAGAAAACATTTCCCATGACGAATGTACGCTGCGAAAAAAACAATTGCTTCGGTCATTTTTAAATGCGTTCTACGATGTGACGAAGCGCAACTCTGCCCTAAAGTGAATATTAAAAATGTTGCATTATTGACCATAGTTAATCAACCAAGTAAGCGTAATATAAAAATACCAGAACGAGCGCCACGTGATGGTAAACCATATGCGATTGGTTTCATTCAGTCATGGTTGAACGCTATTTTTTAAAAATATTTCCTTATCCTTACGTAAACACCCGGTGTACTTATTCGCGGACATTTTTTATTGCGGAATCGCCTAGCTATTTGACTTAGGTATATTGGCATTCCTCTCTCTAGGTCCCCTGTAAGGTCCTTTTTTCTGTGTTACAAAAAAAGTCACAGTTTCGCCACTAGGGCGAAGCAATGAATGCGATAGCAAGAAATTAGTTTGTCACAGGAGGAACGACAAGCAGCTCGATACTTGCAACGCGCCGCCGCAGCACAAAGAAGGACGCTCGAAAAGGACGCATAGGTATACACAGGACAAGCGTGAACTAACAACTGTCGCAGTTGTTACGTGTTTGTATTTGAGCAACGCGCTGCGAGTGTCCACAATGCAGAAGCCGACGCTGTTGTTGTTGTTACCTCTGACATGGCTCATACCCACTCAGGGGGATTGGCCTAAGGGTTGATTATATGACTTTTCGACGCTGTTTGATACTTCTTTTTCT
This sequence comes from Rhipicephalus appendiculatus, assembly GCA_030522465.1. Classification (NCBI taxonomy): domain Eukaryota; kingdom Metazoa; phylum Arthropoda; class Arachnida; order Ixodida; family Ixodidae; genus Rhipicephalus; species Rhipicephalus appendiculatus. The sequence goes on along the minus strand of JALIZH010008728.1, from coordinate 13,205 downwards.
TTAAACTGCGGCACGTGGAATGACCCTCTGAGTCTCCTGCCACGCCGTGGCGTCTGACGCCAAGTGTGCCCGGTGTTCTTTTTTTCCTTCTACACCATGAATGGTACAGAAGGGGGCCACTTTTTCGTGCGCATCTCAAGGGCAGTTTTCAATTTGAAAGAAACTGTAAAAGCGTTGCGTGATAGAAAACACGCTCAAGCTGTTCCGAGATCTGCTTACCGCGCGCGGCAAATGGTGCATATGAATAGCTCGCCGTTATGTTGCTGGCACGAGGATGGCGTGTGGCTGTGTTGGCTAGCGCAGCGTCTGCGGAGCGAGGGGTCGCTGGTTCGAATCCCCGGTCAGGTGATCTGGAATTTTTTTTCTTCTGATTTATTTTTCTTTGTGCCTTTTTTATTATACACATACATATACATATCTGGGACATGACGGCGTCGACAGACGGCGACGGCGAAAATCAGCCGAGAGTGTCCATATAATTGCTATCGCAATAAAAAGCAGATAAGCAGGTTCGAAGTTGCAATAGTGTGAATAGCAGCGATATCCTGCGACGCTTTTTGCCACGTAAAATACATCTAGGAAGCTTCTGGGCGAAGTTCTCTCGGAGAGGAAATGGTAAAAGATTGCACGTTAGTGAATATGCTGCTAACGAACACTTTACGCAATGTAGAACATGAAAAATCACTGCAGTTTTAAGTCCTCATTGAACAGGTGAGCGCTGAGTCGGTAGTTATCGTCTTCTACATGATGCTTCACAAAAAAATATCGCTACCAGCATTGTCGCTGCTCTACACCTGAGGGTGATGCGGCACTACGAAAGCGGTAATACGCTTACGGATAAGGTAAGACTCTGCACCGGTATTTGTGCCATCTTGCGGAGGTTTCTTATTGAAGTTCTTGCAATTAGACGGCAAGCCACTGGCTGGTCGCCAAGTAGAGCAGCGACACCCTTCAAATACAAAAGTGTCAAGTAAACGAATGCCAATAACTTGTGTCGGAATGAAACTAATATACATTAAACAAGAAAAACATAACTTTCGGGATTCAAACATATATTTCATTAAAATAAACAAAGTTGGTCGAAGTTAACACATTTCCAAGCAAACACTTCTGTACATAGGTATTTGCAGCGTCATTATATAGATTTATAATGGCAAATTTACAAATGTATCGAAGTATCTTAAGATACAATTTGGAAGTATCGTATCGGATACATTCATTCATGAAGTATCTTGTATCTGTATCTCCAATACTTCGTGCCCGAGTATCTTGTATTGTATCGCGATACAATTTCAAAGTATCTTTGCCCAGCCTTCGACTCGCAACACACCTGGTACCGCGCACACCCTCCGTATATTTACGAGTACAAGCATGATCGTTGAGGTCTAGAAACTTTACTGGCAATCATTCAGAGCTGTTCATGATGTTGCTGCGATCCTGAGAATCAATAAGTGAAAATGTACGCCAGCTTTCTTTTGAGTAAGACTTGTTGTTGGGCGAGTTGGTTAACATCAATGGGGTACATAATAGCGCAAACTTGGAAAAAGATGGATTTGAGAAAAGAAGGAGGAGCAGAAAGATCGCGCGCTCAACTTCAACTGTTTATTCGAAAGAACAAGCCACCAGATTACGACTCTCTGTGCATGCGTGCATCAAAATCGGTAAACACTGGTCACACTCGCATATCAAGAAGCTGGAGCTCATGTTGGTAAAGTGAAACAGACGTATCACTGATGCAACTCGTGCCTCTCTTCTTCATATGCAACGCCTCCAGTAACTCTCGCGCTAATGTGTCGTGGCTTCTGCCTATTATCTTGATCTCACGAAGCCGAGGCTCACAACTGCAGGCTATACAATGCGCAGGTAAGTGCGCATTTCCTTTATTCTTTAAAGATAATTCATGCTCCCGAGCTCAGTCGTTGAGACAGCGTCCAGTTTGGCCCACTAACGTCTTCCCACACGACAGCGGTATTTCATATACAACGCCCGTCGAGTATTTCACATAAGGTCTGGTGTGGTTCTTCTGGCATCCGAGCTTTTTATCTACGTCGGCAGCCAACTTGTGTGGTGCCGAGAAGACTACGTGCACACCGTGTCTAGTCCAAAGTACAGTTATCAACCTGTGATACCTGTCCGTGAACTCCTAGCCTTAAACAGGCGCAAACTCCCTCCAAAAGGCGTTGCCCTTTGGAGGGAGTGGAAGCTCTCGGCCGGACAGCTATCAAAGTTGGGTTTGGGAACGCCAGAGGCCCAACTGGGCCGATTGTTTCCTGCTTGAAAGAAAATGACCTTCGACTTCTGCAGGCGGACAAGGAGGGGCGTTTCGTGGTGTTCACAGGCAGTGTGTTCAACGACAAGGCGCAAGAAGCAGTGGCAAAAAACTTTGTAGCCGTGAAAGTAAAGGTCACAAGAGTCACGAAAGAAGCCTTAGCGCTGTGTAAAGATCTTAAAGGAGCACTGACACAAAATTTGGAAGAGGAGATAATGAGCGAGATAGATTTATATGGAGAGATACACAACATCTACGAAATATCAAAGGCAAATATAGCCTAGAACATATTTAAAATCAATTTTAAAGTGCATGCCGCGCGCTTGAGCGAGATGCGGAGCCCCCCGCGACGTCGACATCAACGCAGTGGCAATGTAAACAAACCTACGTCACGAGTTTGTGTTGGCTGGTTGCTGGCACACGCCTTGCGCTTGCGCTGCCTGCGATTCCTTCCTCCTTGCCTGCGGCTTTGCGTGTGCTGGCTGTAGTGGCTGTCAGTGCGGCGCCCGCTCGTGCGCGTGGCGCCCACGTCACAGTTTTGCGGGGTCACGTGGCCAGGTGCGTTTTATCTTGCCACCGGAACTGCTCCTGCCTAGCTCGGTGCTTCATAGTTCTGATGTGCAGCGCTCATAAAAGGGACAAGGGACAGAAGAAGTGCACGAGACATGCACTGACTCACAACTGAACTTCTTCTGTCCCTTGTCCCTTTTGTGAGCGCTGCACAGTCCTAACTATGAATCAATACCAACTCGCTCAATTTTCTATTCTAGCTCGGTGCTCTTTGAAACCGAAACTGCGACTCGGCGCTCTAAAAATGTCTCTAAATAAATAACCGTCGCTCACTCGCGAAAACCAGGTTTCCAGCCGTGATAAGTGGGTCATAAGCTACCTATTGCAACAAAAACAAACAAACAAACAAAACAAACAAGGTGCAAAATTTTTGTGTCAGTGCTCCTTTAACCTTTCGGATTTATTGAGGCAATAAGTGAGGCGTGTCTCATAATCATATCGTAGTGTTGGCACATAAAACCCCAAATATTATGAGGAAGTTATTATCAAGTGTTTCTCGAACCCTTAAGAACATGTGAATGACTAATCTCTTTGATATGCAGATCATAGCACCATTGCGCGCTGTTCGGTTCAAGAAACCTCACGTGTCCGGTGTAACACGAGTTCCGGCGCCAAGTAGGTACGCAAGCTATCCTTTAAACGCAAATGCAGTCAGCGTGCCTGGTGAGCCCTCATTATCACCAGTAGTTGCTGTGCGAAAAAAAATTCAGGCACCAGTCGCCGCGCTGCGCTAACGCGCGCCTTGATGGACCTGAGTAATGTTTTGCAACCAACCAACCAACCAACCAACCAAGCAACCAACCAACCAACCAACCAGCCCAGTAACGCTCGACTTTAAGCAAAAGAAAAAAATGCTGCGTATGCAGCATTTTTCGATCGGTGACTGATTTGCATGTCGTTGATCCTGCTATGCGTGTGACCTGTCTGAATATTTTAAGTGCTTAACGCTTCAGGGGGGTCAGGCTGTCGTTTGTTGTTGTGTGCTGTGACCTTACGCTGTCGTTGTCGCTTAGCTTAACGCAGGTAAAACCATAAGTAGCAAAGCCAGCTGTAGCTTATTGAGCGCTCGCTTGCGCCAAAGTCTTCTTTCTCTTCATATTCGAGCGCGTTGATGATGATATTATGCCCGGACATTACCACTATGGCAAGGGAAACACGACAACACAAACCACGTATAAAAATTGAAAGGGACAAAAGCTAAAAAAAAGAGAGAAAAAAGACGAAAATAGCAAGAAATATAGAAATAAAGAGAAAAAAGACAGAAAAAATTAGAAAACGGAAAAAGAAAGAGAGAAAATAAAAACAAAGAGAAAAACCGAGGAGAGAGAGAGAGAAAAGTTTAGTGAAAGGCAGGGAGGTTAACCAGGAGAAAATTTCCGGTTTGCTACCCTGCACTGGGGAAGGGGTAAGGGGGGATAGATAGGTAAGGAGGGAAAAATAAAATAGGAAGTGATGAAAAAAAAGGAAAGAAAACGCGCACACACTCAAGCACGGGGGTGTCATAGTCATTTGGCAAGTCCGGTTGACCGCAGAAACCTCAGCAGCGCCTTCTTCGCTTTCTGGTTTGAAGCTCGAATGTTCCTGTACTCCAAAATTGGCTGCTCGGAAAGCGGAGAAACAAAGAAGGCTGCCCAGCTCCGCACTTCCTTCAGACTTGGCCCGACTAGGGGGAAGATGCCCTAATTTTTATTGCGATAGCAATTATATGGACACTCTCGGCTGATTTCGGCCGTCGCCGCTATGTCTCGGAAATGTATATGTACTTATATATGTAAAAAAGGCAAAGAAAAACAAATCAGTTGAAACAAATTCCAAACCAACTGATCGGGGATTCGAACAAGCGACCCCTCGCTCTGCAGCACGCTGCGCTAGCCCACACAGTGACACGCCATGATTGTGCCCGCGATATGCGATATAACGGCGAGCTATTCATATGCACCATTCACCGCTCGTGGTACGCATGTCTGGGAACAGCTTGTGCGTGTTTTCCATCACGCAACGCTTTTAAATGCGAAGCATTTCTTTGCGTACTGCAGGCACTTTTAGCGTTTCTATCTGCGTATCTACCTATCTATCTATCTATCTAGCCGCCTACGTCTGGGTGATTTCGTGATTACCTCTTTAACTTGGGGTAGACCAAAATTAGTATGTGAGAATAAGATGGTTTGACGAATATGACTCGGTGGTCGTGACATGAATAATGACAATCCCGTCGCGTACGTCGTCAAACTCTTTCGGGCAAACCATGTGGCACATACCACGGGGCGGGTATGTGCCACAGGTATGCGGGTATGTGCCACAGGTAATTGACAGTTTAGACTACACAGGAACGGCTAGACAAACATTGGTACTTTTAACGCCAGAGCGTTAAGAAGTTGACGTCATCAGCAGCGTTGACCGGACGAATGCAAATAATAAATGTCAGGGTCCCAACAGGAATCGAACCCAAGCATTCTGCGTGGCAATCAAGCATTCTACCACAGAGCCACGCCAGGTCTCGGAACTGCTTTTCGAATAGACCGTAATGTTGGTGAAACATCAATTGTCGTTGCAGTGCTGGCTGTCCAATTTTATAAACATTACATGTGTACTCCGATGATACAGCCGTCACGCCGGGTTAACATCAATTATAGTAAAGCGCCATCCACTGAAGTTGATACATGTTGCAGTGTCCAGGGCTACCATCCTCGCGAGCACAAGCGCTACATATCAGTTTACCGCTTCTGGTGTTGCTACTGCCCATGTTGCTGTTGACATCTTTACGCAACTGTAAACAACTTGTTATGCAAAACATATGCGACTGTGGAACATATGTGTGTGCGTACAACATTTGTACATATATTTTGGCGCATTTGGCGCAGGTACGACACCTCGATGGATCACCGTCATGGAAAGTTACGCCCCCAGTGTTGTGTCGACGCCATGACGTTCGCAGCGTGACGTCAACGGACACTTACCAGCTTGCCTATAAAACCAAGGCTCATCTTCAGCGCCCTTTCAGTGGGTTTGGCAGCACCGTGTTCGGACGGACGCTCATGCATTTCTGCTTTTTCGTCCAGGTTGGTGACAAATATCCTGTCTATTCTATTCGCGACGATTCTCTTACTTTGATAGTGCTGCCAATCCCACAAAGTTTGCTTGTTTCACTGTGTGACTGTTTGCTTGTTATTAGACTGCTCTTGTTAGAATCGGGGGACGTGGAGCTTAACCCTGGTCCATCCTCGGAATCAGAATCCGAGGCTACTGTAAACAGCCAGCTTCTCAAAAAAAATTCTAAAAAGAGCAAACAAAAACCAATAAGACGCTCACCATGCTTTCCGCCAACTTGAAACAAGTGGAAATAACTATAGGTGGTGTGCAAGAAAGGATAGCGTCAATTGAAAAAGAGCTCGGTCGGTTACAAAAGTGTGAGGAAAAGCTGGTAGAGCACGAAGCAACGTGCAAAGGAACGAGGGAACTAGTGAAAGAACTTTCAAATAAGGTTGATGACCTTGAAAACCGAACTAGAAGGAATAACTTGATGTTATATGGTTTAACTGAAGAATCAAAAGAGGATAACAAATCTCTGCAAGAGAGAGTACAACAACAAATATTTAGGGACTTGCTCGGCGTCGAAGTGAATTCTATCGAGCGCATCCACAGAGTTGGCTTTAAACGCGCTGGGAAACACCGACCAATTATGTTGAGGCTCTTTGATTTTTCTGAGAAGCCCACAATAATGTCAGCCTGCTTTAAGCTAAAAGGAACACAGATTTCCATATCTGAAGATTTTTCCAAAAGAGTTCGTGACTTACGACGTAGATTGTGGCATTCAGCAACAGTAGAAAAGGCCAACGGAGCAAAGGTTTCACTCTTGTTTGATAAACTGAAAGTAGATGATAAGGTGTATATCTGGGACGAACTTTCAAATCAACGACTGGAGGTTACACGACGTGATGCGCAGGCTCGGCAGGATTCTGGTCATTCTGCAACTACTCGAGTGAACACGAGAAGCAGCAGTAAGAAATGACAGCCTGCGAGCAAAGTTCTCAGAGTTGTTTCACTGAATGCGCGCAGTGTTGTTAATAAAGCCAGTTCCCTTGAACACGTAATCTCCTGTTATCATCCACATGTCCTGGTAATCACTGAGACATGGCTACATGCCGACGTGCAAGATTCGGAGGTCGTACCGTCTACTTACAAGCTCATTCGTAAAGATAGGGAGTCACGAGGGGGAGGAATGGCTATTGCCATTAAAAACAACGTTGAATTTACTCTTTTGGACGGCATTAACAACCACGAAAGTGTGTGGTGTAGAATTAAATTTTTTGGTAAAAGTATTCTTCTAGGGGGGCGTGTATCGACCTCCGAATTCTTCGCCCGAATACTTGGAAGCTATGCAGGACTACCTTGTACATAATACGAATTCCCGATCCCGGATTATAATAACAGGAGATTTCAATCTACCTGGTATAGACTGGGATGATTTTTCTTATGATGGCAGGGAATCTAGAAGTTCAGAAATACTTATTACGACCGCGTACGACTTCTGCTTACAACAACTGGTTTCTGAGTCAACAAGGGTTGACAGTTCATCGTCCTCTCTCCTTGATTTGACACTCGTTAGCAGCTCACTTGAAGGGTGTTCCGCGAGTGTAGAGGAAGGTGTATCCGATCACAAGTTGCTAGCTCTTTCATGTCCTGTTTCAGGTACACGTTCATTTACTAGGCCGTCGGATTCTTTCGTCAGAGATTACACTCATGCGGATGATAACGCTATTTTAGACTATTTGGAATCGAGTTTTGATTGTTTTAGCCAAGTTCATGACGTCAGTCAAATGTGGTCAAAATTTAAAGAAATTGTTCTCTTTTTGTGAGCGACAATATGTGCCGCTAAAAAACAAACGAATTAATAGGGAATATCCATGGTTCACGCGAGAAATGATTCATTTGAAACGGAAAATTAAGCGTCGGCGCAAACGTCGAAACACGACTGACCTTTCAAGCCTTACTTCTAAGCTGCGTGAACTAATGCGATCGGCAAAGGACAGCTTTTTTTCAGTTACTTTACCGTCATTCATGACGAATGAACCTCAAAAAATTCTGGCGCTATCTGTCAAAAGATAAACGAGGCATTTCAGAGATCAGAGTCGCAGGAGAAAGTACTGTTGACGCGACTGCCATTGCCAACAAATTTAATGTCTTTTTCCAGTCAGTTTTCACACGGACAGCCACGCATGCTCAGTTGCGGTCATACGACTACGATTGCCATATGCCAGAAGTAGAGGTAACTGAGGATGGTGTTCTTTGCCTTTTGCACAAACTAGATGTAAAGAAATCACCTGGTCCTGACGGAATATCGAATACTTTTTTGAGTAGATATGCTGTTTGGGTGGCAAAATATTTGCATCGCTTTTACACTACTTCGTTAGACGCTGCAGTTATTCCTGATGACTGGCACTCGGCAAAAATAATCCCGGTACATAAATCGGGCTCCACTTTGGAAATTAACAACTACAGGCCCATTTCCTTAACAAGTACTTGCTGTAAATTATTTGAGCACATTATATTTAAGGCCATAATAACATACTTAGAAAATAACAAACTACTTTATGCCCAACAGCATGGATTTAGATCTGGTTTATCTACGGTTACACAACTGGCTGAAATAACTGATGAAATAATTAGCACGCTCAATATGAAAGGTCAGACCGATGCCATTTTTTTTTATTTTTCCAAGGCGTTTGATGTCGTTCCCCATCAGAATTTAATAACAAAATTATTAGCTATAGGTGTTGAACGGAAGGTTGTAGAATGGATTACGTGCTACTTAAGAAACAGAAGACAACATGTTACCATAAATGGCTGTTTCTCGAAAGAGCTGGAAGTGTACTCTGGTGTTCCGCAGGGGTCAGTCCTCGGGCCTCTTCTTTTTTTAGTTTATATCAATGATATTCATAGTTGCGTTGAGCCACCGATTCAGATTAAACTATTTGCGGATGACTGTGTAGTATACACAGCTATAAATAATGAAGCAGACCAAATTAAACTTAATGATGCCTTACGCTCAATTGACGACTGGTGTGCAAGGTGGGGATTAAAAATAAATCCTTCAAAAACAAATTCAATTATGTTTACCAATAAAACGATGCCTTTTCACTTTACATATTCTATAGGAAATGCTACCATCACCAGAGTTGATCGTGTGAAATATCTAGGAGTCACACTCACCAGTAACCTCAACTGGGAAATGCATGTTGAAAACGTGTGTAGGGGTGCACTAAAGAAATTGTCCTTTTTGAAGAGAAAACTACGTAATACTCCTCCCACGGTGAAACTGAGAGCATATAAAGCACTAGTGCAACCAAAATTAGAGTATGCCGACATTATTTGGAGCCCTTGGCAACAATATTTGATTAAAAAAATTGAAAGAGTCCAAAATTTAGCTTTACGTTTTATTTATTCAGCTTACTCCCCACAGGCTAGTGTAACAAATCTACGTATTAAGGCAAGCCTACCAAAACTTGAGCAGCGCAGGATAGTATCCAGATTAAAATTCATCTACCAACTTTACCATGGGGAATTCAAATTATCACGGGAACGTTATCTTCAGCAACCTTCAAAACTTTCAGCAAGGACGAATCACGAGAAAGCTTTTCGGCAGCCACTTAGCCACATTAATGTGCACAAGTTCGCTCTCTTTCCTCGCGCTATTTTTCACTGGAATGCGTTATCTGCAGAAGCAGTGAATGCTGCCTCGACGGCTTCGTTTATGAAACATATCGAAAGTTTAAGTTTTTTTTTGATAAAAGTGATTTATATTGAAAATACCTTGATTTGTGTACGATTTAAGTGACTTGTGTATATTGAAAAAAAAAATTGTGCAATTCTGTTGTCTACCATACATCTATATGTACTAAACAGTGATCTTACTTTCCAGTTGTGTACCTATTATTTGTATATTATTTCAATTATGCCAAACTATTCAGTGTATAGCTATATATGGTCTGATTGTATTCTTGTATCTGACTCCTGCATGGGCCCGAGGAGGGCCTGCAGTATCTGTAAATAAATAAATAAAAAAAAATATTTAGCGTAATTTCGTAACGTTTCGCTCAATAAAACATTACAACACAGTCACCTTCCCTCCGCATGCTTCGCATAACATCGATTCCCAAGGTACGTGGAATCTGCCGAATTTTACATTTTCTTTCAAGTTGAAAACTGCCCTTGAGGCGCGTATGAAAAAGTGGCCCCCTTCTGTACCACTCATGATGTAGAAGAAAAAAAAAAACACCGGGCGCACTTGGCGTCAGACGCTACGGCGTGGCAGGAGACGCAGAGGGGTCATTCCCACGTGCCGCAGTTTTAAAGAAAAAGAAATATCAAACAGCTTCCGCTGCTGCACTGTGGACATGTCCTGCGCACTGCTCAAGCACAAACACGTAACAGCTATGGCAGTTGTTAGTTCACGCTTGTCTTGTGTATACCTGTGCGTTCTTTTTCGAGCGACCTTCTTTGTGCTGCAGCGGCCCGCTGCAAGTAGCCAGCTGCTTGTCGTTCTTCGAGTGACGTTCTAATTTCTCGCTATCGAATTCTTTGCTTCGCCGTAATTTCGAAACTGTGTCTTTTTTAACTACAAAGCACACTTCACACGTAAAACGGCAGTAGCACATGAAAACTCTTGCCAGGAATACACGGAGACTTACCTGTAAATCATTGCAGCTTGCATGCATGAACGATGAATACGAATCTAGTCCACATTAACGAATGAACCGTTGTTGCAAAATGAATCGTCTACAACGCTTACGCCTTCAACGACCCATTGGCCTATGGAGAGAAGTTATTAATTGGTACATGTACAATGTCATCTTCAAAAAAAATACTAGCGGGTGGTTATGCAAGAAAAAAGGCGCATTTATTTCTTCAAAGTGGTATAGGCATTCAGTGTTACTTTTGTGTATACAAATTTATATAAATCGGTCGGAGTCATCTAAGCTATGGTTTCTCCAATGAACACGTCAAGAATAACTGTACAGAATGGCCCCAGGCTTCACCTTGTACATCCGCGCATATCTTTAACTATCGCACGCAGCGGCGACTTTTCTGTCTGTCAGCGCCACATGATGAAGAGACGTTGCAAAATATTGTTTGGTGGGCACGCGCCTTGTGGGCATGCACTTGTCCTGACCCGTTTTGGAGCTAATTTAGTCATATGGTGAAGATGCACAGAAAAAACTGCCGCTCGTGCACGATAGTTAAATATTTGGTTGGCTGTATATCTAATAAAGTCGTGTATTTTTATACCAACATTGTGGGCTGTAATTCAGAACACTGCTACACAGTTTTATTTTAACTGCGCAGCATTTGAAGGGACAGCCCATGTCGTCGTCTTATGTGTTGCGTTGGCGTCATGCAGGTCCGACGTTCGACACCGACAAGGCGAGCCGGCTGCATGTTTCGAGCGCCAGCGCGTGCTTCTCGTGATCGCTCGCGTCGCCGAAGTACTAATCTGTCTCGACAAGCTAGCGAAGCGACCTCAAAACGTTAGCGTCGAGCGTTACACACAGATATTCGCCTCGAGATCTTGGAGTGGCGCCGTCTCGCGTGTGACGTCAGGGAGAGGATTCGGTTGCCGCTCTTCGCGCGCGCACTACGTGAATGCTGCTCAACGCTGACGGTCCGTCTGTGCTGCTCGAGTTATTGAAACATTCGTGCGCAAGTTCATAAAACAATTTGTACTGAATGTTCAAGCAAAGCGCCCAGCGAAATCGAGTGCAGTTGCCGTCAGAAGAACGTTCCGTGTCGATTGCTCCTGTTGTCGTCTGCTAGCCATCAATATGAACATTTGCATGTATGACCAAGATTTCTTTTCACGACTGTTCTATGGCCGTGGCGCACTCAAAATGGCTTTCCGGCCCGTTTTCGATTACTTCAGCGTTCGGGCTTCAGCTCCCGTGTCTCCGTTAAAGCACAATATGTGCATACCGCGTGCTGCGCGTGTTCGGTTGCCAAGCCTGCTCCTTCAGTTCAATTCCTTGGTTCGGAGTTTTAAGTGCATGACAAACGACATGTGAGTTCATTCAAATGAATTTAATCTTGGTTACAGGCAATAACCTTACATTAAATCCAAGATTTCAGCAGCTGCTGAGTAAGCGCATCGTAAGTAATTGAAATTTAAACAAGAAATAAAAAGGTTGAGAGCACGATTTAAAAGGAGATGCACCACGGTGACATGAAATATTGGTAGGTTGTGCGGAGCTTTTTTTTTTGCAACATATTTTAATCCCTACGTTAATAAATGGATGTTTGCTGCCTCGTTCACGGTCGCCTGAAAGTATGCTGAACAGAATTAGTGTAATCATACAAACGTAGATAAATACAGAGCCTTCGCATCGAAAGTCCTAATAAGATGTAGTTAAAATAAAATAGTGTAAATCACTCTTAACGGTCGACTCCTGATCGGGCTGGGTGCGATCACTATACTAAAGAGACTCGCAGGGTCCCTTTTACCCAAGACGACTCGAAGGCGAAATACATCTTCAGTCGATGTATTGCTCCTACCCTGCCCCTCTCCGAATGCTTTCTCGAAGTAACGTGGTTTTGTACTGCCTCCAGTATCGGAGGCATTGCAAGCTTTCTACACATAACCTGGTTTTGCATTGCCTCCGTGATCGGCCACGAATCACGGGGAAAATGCAAAGCGATGATGTCATGGGATGACGTGATCATGTGACGTGATGTTATGACGACACAAATTATGGTGGTATGTGATGCCATGATGACGTCATAAGGTGACGTCATAAGATGATGTATTGCATAACTCGTGTTGACGTGGCCGACGCGGAACGTCGATGGTCAATTTTCGAGTTTGATGGGGAATCTAAGGCATTCAGTCTTGTTACAGCGCGGTAAAAAATAGCAATAACCAGCCAAACGGGTCAAACGAATGCTGAAAAAAAGTTCTGTCCTCTTCCTGAACACATTTGCCGATTTTTCCTACTGCTTGCCAAGCTACTATCGGTGTCAAATGAAACACGGACAGCGGAGCGTTTCGCGCAAGCGTAAGGAACTGTATAGCGTGCGCCGTCCTGTCATAACCATTGAAAGGCCCGCACACCCGATTAGGTAGCACTGCGCAATCGGAAGCATGAATGTGGCTCACGATCGGTAAACCGCATGAGCGTATCTATCTCTAAGCGAACGGTACCACGCGCACCACTGCTGGCGTTTCATTCGGAGCCGATAGTACGTATAACCAGTTTTAATGTGCATCCAACTCGCCCAATTCACGCTAGTTGTCCGCAATAACCCGCTGGTCGTTGAAGTTATCAATTTTATTTTGGCGGCAAACGTTCCGAGTACACAGGTCCACACCACAATTGGG
>JALIZH010008727.1:2500-10571 GCA_030522465.1 Rhipicephalus appendiculatus | reverse complement strand
CTGCTTGGAAATGCAGTGAAAATGACGTTCACGCTTTAGAAATACACGCGTCCTGTATACGGGCGTCACAATACAACATCTACTCTCGCAGTAATATCGCGTGGCACAAGCGTACACATCGCGTGGTACGAGCGTACAAGCTCACAGTTCATTACCTTTTTTTTTTCCGTTGCCTGTCGCTGTTTCTTTGCGCCTCCATTCTGACCACCCCTGCTGTCTCTGTGGCACTTGCTTCTTCATTACTTTTCTATTCCATACGTGGCAAGAGAAAAAAAAAGAAAGCAACACGAGGCCGAGGCGCGCGATTAGAGAGATTCGAACCCGCCGCCACCCCCCCACCCCCCCTCCGCCGCCGCCGCCGCCGCCCACCACACCGTTCTTTCACGTGTGTGCGTGCACACTTGTGCCGCGCAATGTGACGCCTGCTAACGACACGCCTTGCACCACGGGGCGCTCGTGTAGCCCTTTTTTTTGGTTATTTTCACTCCGCAGAAGCGACCTCTGTGCGCTCCGTAACCCGCGGCCTAGCGGTGATCGCCGCGAACTGCTGAGCGAGAGGTCGCCCGTTCGATTCCGCGCGACGGAAAACGTTTTTTCCGAATTATTTTCATTCGTGGCTTTAATATTTTTATACATCGCGTAAAGGGGGCTTCCTCGCAGTGGAGCGGTGCAATACCGCGAAAACGCGTTTCCAGGGGAAATACGCACTTGCGCTTATCCTCGAGGATCGGCGCTGGCTGCCGACCATCTCGAAGGTCATACAATGCGACTTTTTTTTGTTTCTTTTCGTTTCAGTGGGTGGCGCTACGCGTTGACTCCAGCCGAAGCCGTTGTATCGCATTTCTTTAAATCTTCTCTTTCTTTTTTCCTTTTTTTTTCGAACATAAAAAAGGCGGTGGAGCTGCGCGCGGATGGGACGTACTCGAAGCCGTCGTTGTTAATTTGGTGTTCCGCCGCGCCGTAATACCTCGGTTACCGCGATTCATTGCCGGAGCCGTCGCTAGCATGGCGCCTTCTTGCAAAGCAGCTTAGAGCGCCGGCGTGGCTCTCTGGTAGAATGTCCGACTGCCGCACGGTGGGTCTGGGCTCGAATCACGCTTCACTGCCGCAGTGTTTTTTCTTACGTTTTTTTTTTTCTTTTGTGTGCGATACCTGTAAGGGACGGCGGCGGCGGACAACTAATCAAGCAAAATGGCCTGTTGACGTGGTCTCGGGACCGCCTTCGATGTAAAGAAAAGTCAGGGTTGCGCCGCAAGGGCGAACCATTGAATGCGATAGCAACAGCTTGGGTTGCTATCGCGCAGCAGATCGATATTTGGAGCTCGCTGCTCAAGCGCAAAGGACGCATGAAAAGAGCAAACACAGGACGAGCGCGACCTAACAACGTTCACAGCTCGACGCTTAACGCTCTGCTCAAGCACAAAGGGCGCACAAAGGTGGCCCGTTCGATTCCGCGCGTCGGAAAATGTTTTTCGCTTTTAGTCAAATAATAGAGAAGTGTATCGAGAAACGCATCCCTAACTACTCACCTAAATTTTCCATTTTAACTCCTCGTCAGTTCGGTTTCCGACCAGCCTTTTCGACCACTCTTGCATTGCTAACTTTCACAGATAAGATGAATAAAGCTATTGATTCTGGTGAAATGGCTGGAACATTGTTGATTGACCTAACCGAAACTTGTGACTCCCTTAACCACAGCATCCTGGAAACCAAACTCGCGTCTGCTGGTATATTTGGACATGCCCTTACGCTCAATTATAGTTACCTTTGTAATAGACAACAGGCTGTTTACGTTCGCTCTACATTATCAAATTTCTTGACTACTAATCAAGGTGTCCCTTGATTATTTATTTACATGAATTCAGTGGCAAACTCTTAACCCTTTCTCTATGCCGATGACACTACCGTGCTAGCCACTGACAAATCCATTCACTCTTTGACGCTGAAAATGCAAAACGATCTAATTAACATTCCAAACTGGTGTCGCATTAACTCCCTCAGTGTTAACCCTACGAAAACTAAGTTCATGATATTTCACTCAACTAATAAAGCTCTTCCCTCCCAAGTTCCTATCAAACATACCCATCCTGTCTGAAAATTGCTGAGGCAGTACCGGTGTACAAGGATGGTGAACGCTCTGAACCTTCCAGTTATAGGCCTATATCTGTTTTGAGCATGATAAATAACATCTTTGAAAGAATTCTAGCTAAACGGATGAGTGCCTTTTTAGAAAAATATCATGCACTTTGCCCCGAGCAACACGGATTCAGGTCGCGTCATTCCACCTCCACTGCTGTACTATCTTTATCACAAAAAATTAACGCAGCATTACATAATAACCTCCTTGTAGCAGTAGTTTTTCTTGATTTAAAGAAAGCATTTGATACGGTTGATCATGGTATCTTATTAATGAAATCAAAACACTACGGTTTCCGCGGCAAAATATTTGACTTATTTTCTAGTTACATGAAAGAACGTCAACAAATGGTCACCATGCGTAATCGTACCTCCTCCTTGTTAAATATACACACAAGGGGTACCGCAGGGGTCCGTTCTCGGACCCTTACTATTTTCACTGTACGTAAATGACCTACCAAACATACTAACATCATCGGAGATGCTAATGTACGCTGACGATACAGCCGTTATAGTTACTGCCGAAAATATCAAGGATCTAGAGCATAAAATTAATGCTGAGCTAAAAAATATTAGTCAGTGGTTTTCAGCGAACAAACTGACACTTAATGCTAAGAAAACTAAGTATACTATTTTTCACTCCCGTTATAGACATATAAATAATGAGCACGTTTGCATTACAATAAATGACTGTGTACTTGAGCAGACGAAAGATTTTAAATATCTGGGAGTAATTTTCGATAGTCATTTGAACTGGCAAAACCATATTACCTCTTCATGCACTAAATTAGGATCCGGATGCTGTATGCTATTAACTGCTAGAAATTATTTCGAAGGTAATATACTCCGAATGCTCTATTTCGCTTTTTTTCATTGTCAAGTATCATATTGCATAGATTCATGGGGATGGACTTTCGAAACATATCTAGAACCCATACGTATTTTACAAAGGCGAGCACTTCGAATAATAAATAATGCTAGACATGACGAACACAGCGCGCCACTGTTTCAACAAATGGAAATAATTCCATTCGATCATTTACGACAGCAAAAAATTGCGCTTACCGTCAATAACGTTATTCACTACAACCTGCCCTTTCATATATCAATATTTTCATCCTCTTCCCGCCTTACCAGACGTGCCACACAACACAATTTCAATCTTCGACCTACTAACAATACTTATGGAAAAAGATTATTACAATTTGCCGGTGTCAAGATCTGGAATGATATACCGTATCAAATAAAAGAAAGCAAAAGATTTTCTTGTGAGCTAAAAAAATATTTTCTTCACAAAAATGAACATATACACTAGCACACACTTTTGCTGCAATCTCTGTTTCATTACATATTGATTAAATATCATACTTGACATTGTTTTCGTATCTCTATGTATTTATATTTCATGTATAGTATACATACAATGTTGTATTCATATAACATGTTGCACGGTGCTGCAATTGCCCTATCGGAAATATGTTTCATTTTTGTGTCTTGCTCCATCTTTTTTTTTCCCTTTAACCATTGAAGTGTGTTTTTTACAGCTGCTTTGTTGAAATGCATGTTTAATTAGACCCCCTACTAGCCAGTGCCTATGGGTCTAACCAGTGTTGTGTATTTTCGTGTACTAATAAGAACTTTAAATAAAGATTGATTGATTGATTGATTGAAACACAATGAGATACTCATTACTCCCGACACTCAATGCTCTTTCTTAGGAGTCATTCTCAACCTAAAATACTCTAAACATGTCACGCAATTACGCAAGACACTAACATTGGGTATTAGAGTTTTAATCAGAGCACGGAACTATTTTAGCTTCGACTGTAATCAGGTTATGCGCTTTTATTGGCAATCATATCAATTATTGCATCGCCACATGGGGAAACACATACTTGTCTCCCGTTCAGCACATTCAAAACCAAGCCATTAGATTAATAACTTTCAGTTCATATCGCACTAGTGCGTCATCATTACTTCACAACCTTGAGATACTTCCTACTGCTAGTTTGTTTAAATATCATCATGCTTTTTAAGTCACTGAACCATCTTGTACCATCAGGTGTGTTTTGTCCAGATGCTCTGTGTAACTTTAACCGAACTAGATGTGCGTCAAATGGAAATTTTTTACCACCTGCCATCCGTACTACTTTTGGTCGCAGCACTGCCTGCTTCTCAGCCTTCTCATCATTATGGAATTCATTCCCATCTCGCATCAAACAATGTTCTACGATTGGTGTATTTTAAAAAAATAATTGCATTCTTATTTGCCTAACTACTACATGCATATTTTTCTTCCTGTAATAATGTTGATGCCACTTTCTCTTCCTTTCCCTGTACCCGAGTTATTGTTAGTTTATCTATTCACTCCTTTTTCTGCTTTGTCGCTGCTGCTGCTGCTATTTAAGGTACGAGGCCAAGTGGAAAGAGCGACTTTTTTTTCAAAATGCCATTTTTTGTCATGTTAAACGCGCAATTTATTCCCCTTCATTTCGCTGCAAAAGGTTTCTGTCTATGCAGATTTTTTTCGAAAGATGCAAGGAAAAATGTGAGACCACCCATCACCTATGAAACGGAAACTGAAAGTGCCGGTTTTGTGCGAATCATAAGATTAACTTGATATGTA
Source organism: Rhipicephalus appendiculatus (assembly GCA_030522465.1). Classification (NCBI taxonomy): domain Eukaryota; kingdom Metazoa; phylum Arthropoda; class Arachnida; order Ixodida; family Ixodidae; genus Rhipicephalus; species Rhipicephalus appendiculatus. Next base: position 5,809 of record JALIZH010008727.1, on the reverse strand, counting down.
GTGTTTTGTTGGTTATTTAGCGTGATATCAAGTGTGAACATTAAAAGCATCGTCAACACATAATTTTTGCTCGTAAAAGTCATAAACCAAACCACCAGGTAGCACGCGTAACGTGCTACATGTGTTGATCACGCTCAAGGACGTGAGCCTGTAAACCATCAAATTTGCTTTGTCTGACGCTGTGTGTCATTTCAATAGGGTAAACAAAAGCACATGCGGATCGATCCCGGCCGCTACACTACAAAAGCTTGCCTCACAAATGATCCGCACCGCAGCGCGAAAGCGTCCCTTCATGGCCCTTATTGCTGCAATACAAGCTAGAAAAACAAAATTGAGAGTTGCCGCTCGAGCAAAGGCGCTCGATAGTAAGCTCTACGATGGAACTGGCAACAAATATTGAGAATCTGAGCGCTCTTCATCACCTGTTTCAGAAGTTTTTTGTTGGTTTTCTCAGAACTTACGTCTCTGGTATTTTTCCGTACGCGAACAGTCGTGACACTTTTGCTAACAAACATTTTTCATTAAAATTTGGCACACTTCCTTATCGCCTTAGTAGGCGTGCAGCGAACCTCGTAAGCAAAATCGTGCCACAAGGTTTAGTATGGCTGTCTGTTATACGAAGGTGGCTATTTTTGGTTATTTTCATCAGATCTCATTTGTTTTGGTTCATTGCGCAGGGCGCAGCCATGGCCGTGTAAGAAAATAAAAAACTTTTTTAATCAGCGGAATTTGAGTTAGGAGTGCTCGCGTGAGGCACACTTTCAATGACATGTTTAATTACGAAAAATTAACAAAATGTAGGACTTGCCTTAAAATGATCACGTGTTAATAAAAGCATGTGCTGCATATTGTAGGCTAAAAATGTCTAGCGATTATCGCTTAAAAAAAATTTCCGACACTTGGCCTTAAGTAATTGTTGTTATACAATTTTAAACAGGAGGCCCCCCCTGCAGCCTTGTGCATTCGGACCTCCTCCTGTATTTTTTTTTACCCGGTACGATGTTTCCTTCTCTGTGCTAATAACTGAAACTTAAAGGCAAAGGCGGCACAAGCCTGACGAGCGCGGACTACTAATCAATCACAGGCGCTCTGTTCCTTGTGTGCGTGCGCGTCAAGTGTGAGCAGTTTTCGCCTTATAGCTCGAGATGAAACAAATGCCACGCTAAATCAGAAACCAAAATTTGAATAGCGGCAGTGGGGGAGACGTTGTCACAATGAAAACTACAGGGGCAGAGCTTCACCTATAAACAGATCTGCCCCAACCAAAGCGAAAAATTTATCAGCAGTGGTCTTTTATTGCCGTTCATGCAAGACGACGCAATACAGCAGTCAATGTTTAATTTTGCCATCAGCATAGGGGGGCAGTGTTGCTAAGATTCCAGGTTTAGGGACTTGGCACATATTTGAGGATGCCAAGGAAGTCCTTGCCATCCCCAGTTGTAATGATGAAGAAATGCTCATTGATAGCCTATCTAAAAATGACTGGTCTGAAGTTATATCATGCTATGACCCTCGGCAAGCTGTTCTTAGCTACGCTTCCATCGTATTTAGACTCCCACACTCGCAAACAAAAATTCAGAAAAAAAGATAGCATCGCCACAGAAGCCTTGGCCTTCTGAAAGCTATGCGGTCTCGAGAAGACATGCCTAAACAAAAAATCAACCTTTCAATACTTGCGTGTTTTAAGAAATTTTGTAACACGCTTTCCGCTCAGTTGAGGAGTGCGACTATAGAAGAAATGGGAAATCATCAACACGCTATATCGAGAAAACGTAGTTTACTCTATTTCTCCGATGCCTTTTGCGATGCTTTCTTTAATAGTGCCTCATGTAGCGAAATGTCCTTGATTCGCCTACCTCATTCATTCTTCCTTTTCCCGACTGATGAAGTTATTTCGACAGTCAGGGCCTTGATAATATATTAAAATCATTGCAGAACACATTGCTCACGCTCTTTCACCTATCATCAACCTCGTTTTTAAGCCTGGTGTTTTTCCTCGTGAACGTGGTTGCGTCACACCTGTTTCCAAGAGAGGCGATCGTACACTATTACAGAATTTGCATTCTCCCATTTTTGAGTAGAATTGTTGAGAGGATAACCGGAAAGCGTCGTACAAATTATTTAAATAAATTCAGTATTCTTTCAGTTTGGCTTTCGCTCCGGCTTTTCAACAACTCTTGTAACGCTTACAGATTACCTTAAAAAGGCGAAAAAGATCAAGGTGAATTTGCAGCATCCGTATTCATAGCATTCGACCCCATTCTTTTTGCAAAACTCGAAGCTCCTTATCCGCACGATAGAAAGCAAACCGTCGATATGTCCGCTTTTTATTCTAAAGAAGCATAGGTCCCACCACCAGCTTAAGTTAAACAAGATGAGACAAATTATCTCTCCAACCCCTTAATTTATATTAATGACTTGCCGACTAGCCTATCCTCATCTGAATGCGGACGACACGGCGTTCTTTAATTCTAACCGCTGCATACCTGCGCTAAGAATGAAGATGATTTGAAAATATCTACGTGGTGTGAAAATAACAAGCTGCAAATTAAGACCGCTTTCGTAATCAGCGTTCCTTTAGTCGTACTGAAAACATTTCTATCAAAAGTCACATTATCTCTCCATTTTTAGGCGTTGAACTTGATCGCCACCTTAAATTTCATCTTGATGTGTTCAACGAAAAAGAAAAAAAATCGGCGTTGTCATCAAAGCCTTTTCTACTCTTTATTATGTCATTATGTCATTCCCACATTGAATCATACTTTAAATAGCCAACTGACGTCACTGCAAGCCATTCAAAACCGAGCCATTCATCTAATAACATTTTCGTCTTATGCCAATCAGCCATGATATTTTAAGTGTGTCTAATCTGAATAAATTTAATCTCGCCATTTTGGTTTATAGGGCACTACAGAATCGTATTTCGACTCCCACACTCGCAAACAAAAGTTCAGAAAAAAGATAGCACCTTCTGAAAGCTATGCGGTCTCGAGGAGACATGTCTGAAAAAAAAAAAAATCAACCTTTCAATACTTGCGCGTTTTAAGAAATTCCAAAGCCTTTTCTACTCTTTATTATGCTTTCGCACAAACCCCCTTTAAAGTTACTATAGGTATCGTTCCGAACTTAAACACTTTCTGTTTGATTCGTCTAACTCCGGTTCTTGACTGCTCTAGTTCTTTTTTTTCCCATAGATTTTAGTTTTTTTTTTATTTTCCTTCATCTTACTATGATTTACAATATTTGCTTATTGTATTCTGTTTATTTGTGTGTTTCAATACGTTGTGTTTACTGTTTATACTTTTTTAA
>JALIZH010008725.1:0-49646 GCA_030522465.1 Rhipicephalus appendiculatus | reverse complement strand
TTCCTCCTTGTTTAGTGACCTTGCTGGAATTGATCTCTTTCAACATCTTTTGAGCGACGCACGCAAGAACGACGGACGCAGGAAGCGGTAGTAATCAGTGTTGCGGAATGGGCGCCTCCATTCCATTCCAATTCCATTCAGGGGAATTAGAACTTGCTGCAATTCCATTCCTTTCAATTCCTCGGAATGAAAAAACTTAGCCCATTCCCACTCCGGGAATGGTCGGGCAGTTCAATTCCATTCCTGTAATTCCTCAACGTAGGAAATGCATCTTGATTGTTTTATCGAGTTAAGAATGAACGCCCCATAAAGCTGATGTCATCAGATGCATTAAGAACTGCAAAAGTACGCAAAACACGCTACCAAGGTCGAGGGATAGTAGCTTGGTGACATATCTCGTGCAGTACAACCACCCTATTAATTCCCATAGGGGCAGGGCAGTTCTCCCGCAACTTATAGTATTTGCATGGTCAGCATGTTTGAACTAATGGCGATGTTTTAATATTGTTTAAGCTTAAATATGTTAATGCTAAAATGACGACAGCGTCTTTTTATGCTGACAAAAGTAGAGTTCAAGAAGACTAAGCAGTTTTGCGACGCGTCTAGAGCGGTCGTGAATATGAAGAAAACTAAGATTTGGTTAATGGGGAACACAAAACCCTCTAGATCTTCTGGTATTAGTTGGAACAGTGCACCGCTCGGGCACCTTGTGCCTTTGCATCGAATACAGAACACTGGGCCGCACTGCTCGTCAGCACTCACGCTTGTCAAGCGCGCCTCGCAAGCATGGATGGGGTGAGGAGAACTTTCTGTGTTCGCCTGTGCGCAGGTATGCAATCTCTTCCTTGTCGCAAAGGTTATTTACTTATGCCAGGTACTAAACTGCTCGTGAGATAAAGATCAGGCTGTGCATAGAGTATTCACCACTTTCGTGTGGGGGGTATCACTGGGAACCAACGCACAGGAATAATTTGTTTATCCCTTGAGTATCTGCTGTGATAATGCATTTGTCTGCACACTAACTTATGCCTCGGTTTCTCTTTTACACATTGGCACATCGTTCACACTTTTACACCACGCCTACCCTTGGTTCTGGCTAACTAAAGGTGGATCTGGCTGGCTTCCCGAACCAATGCTTTCAAAAGTTTATTCTATCTCTCTCTCTCTCTGAACGGAGGGGGAGGGTACACTGGCTTAGCAGTGCTTTTGTCTGGGCAAGTTGGTGCGACATTTGCGAAAAATAAAACAGCACGAAAGACGGGACGAAAGACACAGTACGATCAGTACGAAAGACACAGCACTGGTCCTGTCGTACTGTGTCTTTCGTCCCGTCTTTCGTGCTGTTTTATTTTTCGCGAGGGTACACTGTTCATCGTGTACGACTGTGTGCTGCGCTGACCTACGCACCTTCGCCGACTGAGTTTCGAGCAAAGGGGGCCATGTGTCTAGACAGGGGGGGGGGGGAGTATTGCAAAAGGGGGGAGGGGAGTATGAGGTGAGACGGTGTGCAAGCTTGTGTACGAAAACTTGCAGTGAACACAAGCATCGCGCCAGCGTCAGTACGCATCACAACTTAGAGGGAATCGCTTTTTCGAATATGCGTCCGAGTCGCCAATGGCAGCAGAAGCAAAAACAAAGAAGTAAAGGGTGGGGAGATAGCAGGCGGCTGGGGCGCCGTTGAGGGGAAAAAATAACAAGGCGTAAGAGCGGGGTATGCCGCCCCCGTAGTTCCGCACGACGGATACCAACGGCATAGAACGGCGGTTACGCGAAGAATAGAGACAAACTTCGGAGCAACACAGTATATATAAGGACAGAATTGTAGTAGGCGCGTTGCTTATAAATGTACCGTGCTTGTAATCAGCCAAGCCATTTTAAAAATACTGCTTTATTGTTAAATTCGAGGCTCTGACTTACTAATGTTTGAAGTTTGAAAAACAGCGCGTAGACGAAAACGTGCTCTATTTTCGGAAAAAGACGTAATTCCATTCCCATTCCATTCCGGGCAAAAGGCGCTTAATTCCATTCCCATTCCATTCCTCCAAGCCTTGTCCCCATTCCATTCCCATTCCATTCCGGGGTCGCGAAAATGTGGAATGATTCCGGAGTCATTCCAATTCCGGAGTGGCAACTCCGCAACACTGGTAGTAATCAATCTTGACACCTGTCCTTGAAAGCTATCATTTTTGCAATGATTACACTTCTTCTTGAGCACAATTGACAGACATTATTTTGCAACTTCTCTTTTCACCAACTTCAAAACTTCACTTGCCTGTCAGCGCAAAGTCTGGTTGCATGTGTGCCTTTACTGTGCTTGTCTTTCGCGCTGTTTCCCCTACGATCCCTGTTCTATATTATTTCCCTTCTTTAACCTCTTCCTCAGCACAGCGTAACCACCCGGTGCGAGAACTGGCTTCCGCGTATTTCTTCCTCCTTCTTTGATAACGCAAACCCTGTTTCAGCACTGTGAGCCGCAAAGGGGTCTGTGGTTAGTCCTTTTGGGGGGTAACTGCATTGCCACAACCATTACTCCCCAAAGGATGAACGATTCGTCCTTTAGGGAGTAACTGAGAGGGGTCGATCTGTTAGTCCTCAGTTGAGGGACGAAATGTGGGGGGTGTAAAGTTTCCCCTTCTGTGGGAGTAACTGATTTCTTCCTCTGTTTGCCTGGTAACTGCCCAGGGACGAAGTGTTACCCCTGATAGGACTAACAGTTGCTCCTTCTCGATAAAAAAAAAACCAATTTAATACAGTTTCTGGTTGAATTACCGAGAATTTGGAGGTTGACATATGCATTTCATGACATATACAATCAATACACAGAGGTAAATTCAGAAGTAAACTACAGAAAATTCGCAACCAACGCACAGGATTCGAACTCGCGACCATTGAATCAGCAGCCACGTACGGTAACCACTACGCCATGCCCCAGTACACATCAGAGTGAAAATTACCGAGGTTATATATGTAGGCACCATTTGGACAGTGCGCATTCTGACATGTTCGTCAAAGTGGCAAGATTCCTTAAATTAGGCTTCAGCCTTCAGTGTTTCGCAAGCAACCATTCGGTTTTTCCCTTCGTGAAAATGTAAAATGCGCTGGATTGGTTTTTCTGCGAGCGTGCTTCGAGGAAATTTGCGCGCTTGATGAATGTATGTATACATAAACGTTTCCCATATATGCTCCTGTCGCTGTGTCAACCTTGCTTGCTGCTCAGTGTACAGAACGCTGTTGGTTCTATCGTTCAACGAAAATGTCTGTTTAGTGTGAGAAAAACGAAAACGTCTAACGAAAAAACCAAGTTTATTGAACGACTCATGTCAATTCTGCAGCATCGTGCGTACACATAAATAAAACAACTTTGTTGAATACAGAAGATAGCATGGCTTCCCTGCATCCTAGGAGAGGCAATGAAAAGGCCAATGTTCTATTCGAATGGATGCTGTCCAGCCGGCTTCAGGAAGTGCAGCAGCACCATCGACAGCTGCCGAGAGCGTGTTCGTAGCTGCAAAATGTTGAAGACGCTTCTCAGGAGGCGCAACGCTCTCATTCATCGATTCCCTGAAAAAGTAAATGCAGAAGCATTCATTATTTCCGGCAGAAGTGTGCGTGCACTTGTAGCTACGTCACACGGCTTCTGTTAGACATGCCGCATACCTAAAAATTAGACGAAAACTACTCTTTCACCTGAACCTGTCATAATGCAATCGAACCGTTCAAAATGTGTTGTGAAGCTCAAGAAACCCGTTCTGGATTTTAACGTTTCAAGCTTTCACAGGGACACGTTTGTGGGCCCACTTATTTATCAATAAAGCTAGCGCTTTATTTGAGAGATACAAAAACTATATGATTCTTAGCATCGCTACAAATGAGCAAAGTCGCCGATGCGGTCGCCGACTGCCTGTGTTAGTGGTGCTAATCCTTTAGCTAGGACATGCAATTTTATCAGCCAATCTTCCCAAATTACTTGTTTACCTTGCAATAGAAGACATTGAGTGGAGTTTACGTGAATGTTCTTTCAGAAAGGCGCGAAAACTTCTGATAAACAACGGTTATTTGTGCAGCGCTGAAAAAAAAATGAACAGTTGTACTTGCTGCAGCTAATGTAGAGCCCTCTCCGAGGTTACCATGTTTCGATGGCCCAGCCATCACGTTGGTAGTTCTATAGCAGACGGAACAGCACTCACGTCATCAACCATGAGTGTTTTGTTCGCGAAGAACGCGAATGTTAAGTAAGCGGTCAGCGTTACATATCAACAGCACACAGCTAAAATCACGCCGAGTGAACGCAGCCATCACGTTGGTAGTTCTATAGCAGACGGAACAGCACTCACGTCATCAACCATGAGTGTTTTGTTCGCGAAGAACGCGAATGTTAAGTAAGCGGTCAGCGTTACATATCAACAGCACACAGCTAAAATCACGCCGAGTGAACGCAGCCATCACGTTGGTAGTTCTATAGCAGACGGAACAGCACTCACGTCATCAACCATGAGTGTTTTGTTCGCGAAGAACGCGAATGTTAAGTAAGCGGTCAGCGTTACATATCAACAGCACACAGCTAAAATCACGCCGAGTGATCGCAGCCTTGTTTACACTCACCTTTTAGGCGATATCCAGTCGGCGCGTCGCATTTCGATGGCGTAGTACTTAATTCCAGTAGCGGACCACGTTTACCACAGCGCGAAGAACATTCAGTGCACCACAAGTGACAGCAATCGCAACCACGAAACGAGAACACATCCACAACACACCGCTACACCGTCGAGGGTATAGCTTGCCGCGCTATGACGGAACACCACGCCACGCATGGATACAGCTTGTGCGCGTACACAGGGGGGGGGGGGGGAGCTTTCTTACATTTGCTTATTATTATGCTATATAAACGAAAATACCTTACTCCTGCCGCAGTTGCCGTAGTTGTCACGGCCGTTTACACTAAAACAAACTGTTAACAGTTGATTTCTTTAGCGGACTCTTTCCTTACGTGCACGCTGACCATTCGTTCGAGGCCCCCCATTGCGCGGGAAAGTTCCATGGGAGTAAACGTTGCTCCCTACGGTCTAACAGTTCCTCCCTCACTTTTGCCCGCGGCACCCTCGTCTTGCAGTTAATCTCCCCGCGGACTAACTGCTCGTTGCGGGGAAGAAATGCAGCACTTACTCCCATTTCTCTCCTTTGCGGCTTAGAGTGAGGATGAACGTCGATCGTTTTCCGTGCCCCGCCACGATTCACGGTAAGTTATGTGTGGTACAAGCCGCCTATGCGACGCTTTCATGTCGTGGACGCCATTCTTGTAGGGGTGGCCACCGCTGAGGAGCGGCTCTATAATGTGAAACTATTATGTGCTCTTTTCATTCCATTCGACCTGACGTCAAGCTTTACATCACCGACGACGCTAGAGCGGGAGGGAACCAGCAGTTTTGTTATCAAGAGGCCAATCTAGGGCTCTACTTGTTCACCAGAAATTCTTCTTTCTTTCGAAGTGAAAAAGCACTGACGGCTTCAGCTCATCGCCCGCTGCGAGTCGGTGTGCCCGCAGAAGCATTGGGCGATTCAGTTGGGGCGAATTCGTAGAGTAAAAGCGCAAAAATGGGGAGGGGGTGCGGCAGTTCCGCCTGTACTTTCAATAATTCTACTTTGCTTTGCCTATCATGCGATGGCTGCAAGGCATAGCAGAAGCTTGTCAGAAGGCGTAAGAGAATGCTACCTCACCAAATGGGAGGTCGAGGAGTGTTGGGGTGTATGTGTACAAAGCAATCGACCACATTACATTATTGGTTAAAATGTTTATTATACACTACTAAATTCATTATTACAAGCACGTGCAAAACTATTCCGTGGGCGGCTATCTTCTAATCTACTAGGAACAAGACCTGACAAGACTGTTTTCAGCCTATGATACCCATATTATTTTCTCCAAGACATTATGACGTCGCTAGCTTTGGAAACTATGACGGTGCGTGACAGCCAGGTGGTTTAAGCGCATAGGGGACATTTTTGCTCAATAATAATAATAATAATAATAATAATAATAATAATAATAATAATAATAATAATAATAATAATAATTATTATTATTATTATTAATAATTATTATTATTATTATTATTATTATTATTATTGTTATTATTATTATTATAAGAAGAAGAAGAATATCCAGGGTTTTACGTGCCAAAACCACGATATGATTGAAGAGCGCAGTTGTGGAGGGCTCCGGAAATTTCGACCATCTGGTGTTTCTATAATGTGCAGGCACATCGCACGGTACACGGGCCTCTAGCATTTCGCCTCCATCGAAATGCGACCGCCGCGGCCGGGATCGAACCCACGACCTTCGGGTCTGCATCCGTGCCCCGTAACAGCGGCAAACCTGAGGCGAACGGACAGTTTCTGAGCAGTATCAAATATGTAATGCAAAAAAGGGCAAACAATGTAATTAAATATAAATCGAGCAGGGCTGCAGTTTACAAAAGGATTGCCTTCGAATGGCGGAACACAACTTCATGATGTCTCCTTGGAAATGTGATACTGGAATTATCAAGAGGTCAAATTTATGGCATCTTCAACAAAACGCACCGGTACGCACCGCTGCGCCCTGGTGCGCTGTTACGTCCAATCGTCGTAGCGCCAGGGCGCTCCGGTGCTCATCTGGCAATATGACGAAGTTGGCATTGGTTGTAGCGTTTCAGTCGTGCACGAGTGTAAACCGTACGCGAGCGGAGTTCCGTGCGTCCTCAATCGAAACACGACCCTTCTTCCTTTCGTTCTTTCCTTCGCTACGCTCTGTTGTGTAGTTTGTGCATACGCCTCTCCGGGTGCTCCTCTTCGCCTCGCGGGGAGCAGAAGCAGAGAGCGCGCGTACCTGCTAGCAAAGCAACGGGTTCTTATTCAGACACTCGATAGCGCCTGCTGCTCGTGACATCCCCTAATCAAGCAGGCGCCGTCATGACGACGTCTGGAGATAGGAGAAAGGCACTAAGAGAAATAATAATTGATGGGGTGTAACGTCCCAAAACCATCATATGATTATGAGAGAGGCCGCCGTGGACGACTCCAGAAATTTCGATCACCTGAGGTTCTTTAACGTGCACCTTAATCTAAGCACACGGGCCTCGAGCATTTTCGCCTTCATCGAAAATGCGGCCGCCGCGGCCGGGATTCGATCACGCGACCTGCGGGTCAGCAGTCGAGCCCCATAGACCACCATGGCGGGTAAATCACGAAGAGAATCACGCGAGCGTCTGTTGATGGGTTACCAGCGCCTAGAAATGTGGTACCGCAGCGGTGAGGGTCCTAGCAAGCGCAGTTGCCACGCGTCTCTGCAGCAGATCACTTGGCGTAACGTCACCTCTGCTCTGGCAGCTCAAGGTCATTCCGACGCGGTGAAAGACCTTGAGACGCATAGCGTAGTAGTGTTTTCGCTCCCAAATTCCCAGGCGTCCCTTATCCACCTGCCAAAGAAGAATCAAAGGCGAAAGGCGGGAGGCAGCTTATACGACGGTATACTTATTAAAGTTATCCACTACTCAGAGGCTCCCTTGCAGCTTCCAACGGCATGGCACATCGCTGACGCGAAGTGAAGGACGTTGCGAGAGTTTTCCCAAAGAGAAGGGAGTTGACACCGCCTGTCCCCTGGTTGTGTGCGCGCGATATTTTTCACGCCATATGAGTTCTCGCCGACCCTAACCTATATGTTTTTGTCCCTGAAAGTTCTTTATTTGGGCCCAGTTTCGAGGTTTTCATTTGTTTCGTTTTGTTTTGTGGGCAGCACCAGTAAAGCATAGACGTATTTCACAGTGACCGCAACATTTGTCGAAAAATGTTGCGGTCAGCATTAGCGAGACTTCCGCGCAGTAAGCATATTTCGGTTCCATGCACTTCGAATATCCCCACATAGCATATAAAAAACAGTCAAAAAAAAAATGCAAGCCAGTTCCACGCCATGCGAAAGCTGTACAAACTGTGAAGCACTGATGCGCCTGTGTTTTTCTTATGTTTATGGCCAGTTTATCTTCACTTTTCTGTTTTTTGTGTTCTTTTGTAGCGTTTATCTGATCGATGGTAAATGCTTGAGGCCCATGTACTTAGATTTAGGTGCACTAAATAACCCCCAGTGGTCGAAATTTACGGAGCCCTCCACTACGGTGTTTCTTATTATCATGTCGTGGTTTTGGAACGTTAAAGCACAACAATAATTATTCATTCTTTATCTGCTCCTTGCTGTTGCGTTCGAGGGATTATGTGATATTTTATATATATTTGTCTTTTTTTCTTGCGATTATCTACTTGCTGTCCTATGTCTCCTTTTTATCCTTTTTCTACTGTTAGGTGCTACGATCGTGGTGCGTTTAACTCCTGGCGCTGGCGTTTCTCCGCCACCTCTCCATTCTGTAGATATTTGCCTAACTCCTGACGCTGGCGTTTCGCTATCGCATCGCTGGCTTGGACATACGAATTAGACCTTCGGTGACTATCGCAATCACGGACAAGCGCTCGCTGGCGTTCCAAAAATGCAGCCTACAACGCCAGACATGAGATTGCGTGACGCCAACGAAACACATGAGACGACTACAGGGCGGTCCCTGAAACAGCTACACAGTAAAAATGCCGACTGGTTATGGATGTTTGATCCCTCTTGAAAAGACCCAGTAGTTACCATGGTGCATGAGCACGGCAGTGAGTTTTAACGCGACAGCGTTAAAGAGCTCGTTTCGCAGAAATTCCGGCGTCGGTGTCGGCGTCGGCGTCGTTGGTTGTGAGCGAAAAATCATCATCTTGTCCGTGACCGAAAAATCGAGAAAGATGCAAATAAAATAAATAATAAAAATTTTCGGGTCCGAGTGAGGATCGAACCCGGGTCGTCTGCGTGGCAAGCAGGTGTTCTACCACACAGCCATGGCTCTTTTTTTTTTTTTCTTACATGGTATTTATTACAAATGAGGCTTATGTACCTATATACATAGCATGCCAAATACTTAAGGCTGCATCCACAAATGTACAATAGGCATTATGAAACAAATGTCATGCAACACTGTCTTCTAAAAAGGTATTTGAGCAGTGCATTGTATGAACTGCTTGGATATACTGTGAAAATAACTTCCTCTGCTTGGAAATGCAGTGAAGTTATTTTCCATGCTTCGCAAACGCAAGCGTCCTTTATATAGGCGTCGCAATGTAACATGTAATATCCCAGGAATATTGCGTGGTACAAGCGTAAATTGCCATCGGGCGTCAGAATATGTGACTGTCATAACGATTCCATAGTTTAAAGCCAGCCACCCATTACAAACGGCACACACCTTACTGCGCGTATTCCCATAACACCACGTAGTGGGTGCATAGCAAGTTCGAAAACATTTCCCACATATGCCGCGCATAATTTCTCCTGGTTTAAACCATACTACCCATTACATAGTATGCACTAAGTGATTGAAGTACGCAGTAGGGACGGGATATCGCGTTAAACTCTTAAAGGCGAAGCTTAAGGGTCCCCCCAATTTTTTTTATGTTGCGTTTGCTCTAAAAATTGCTCAACAAGATAAGCTACAACATATGTATTCAGACTTCGAAGAAATGCAGGAACATAGCGTTAGTTATGTATCAACTCTAACAAAGACAAACATGCTTGTGCAATGTAAGACACAATGTTTATTGTGTAGTGTGACACAACGCGGTGTGCACAATCATATATTTTGCAAAATAACGAAGTTGGAGAATATCCAACTATGCCACAATTACTGACAGAAGCTTCAGATCATCGCTCACGGAGAAACGCTGAAGGACAGGCAAGTCTCTATTTTACTTAGATGTTTATACAATATCTACAACAGTCGGGTGCGTACATGCGAAGTCCATGGCTTCGAAAATCTCCGAAAGTTTGTATGTCGACTCACACATGTTCACCAAAACTCGTAGGTACTCCAGAGCATAGGGGTTTTTCGAGAGCTTGAAGCACCGGTCGTTAAAGTGTCGCACAGCCTTCTCGTAGCAGTCAAAGTTTTTTAGCCTCCTCTTGGAAGTCAGCAGCGATTCCCCGTCTTCAGGGTTAACTTGAGCGAGAAACGAGGCAATCTCCGCGACTTTCTCCTTCAGGAATGATCGGTTCCTAAGAGACTGCAGCAGCTTTTTCTTCAAAGACATCTTTTCCCCAGGCTTGGATGCCCTTGCGAGCTTTTTCCTTAGAACGGCGATGGGGACGTCCCGGCTGGAGACGGCGTCATAAGGTACCTTTGGCAGCACGACTGGCTTGGCCTGTTTTTCACCCTGGAATTCACTGACTGAAAGCTTTCCGATGCTCAGGTCACCGAACTCCATGACGTGGCTTGTGTTGGTTTCCTCCCTTACAATGTTGAACTGGTCGATAAGTGTCTCCTTGTGCAGGTCTTCCTTGTCGGAATCTTCCATCCAGTTCACGCTGTACACGTCACCCAGGTACGCCTGCCTCTTGTCGTCCCAGTAGCAAGCGTACGACGACTCGTCCGAGTTGGCCGCTGTCGTAGCGTAGACGTTGACGTTGTCGGGTAGCAAGCCGTCGAACATGGAACCGGATTCACAGGCCTCGATGTAGATGGTCATCTTAGCGAACTTCTTCTGCTCGTTCATCTTTTTGATCGCATTCACAAATGGTTTGGCGTGCAGCTCGTCGTTCGGAAAAGCGATAAGACCAGGCGCTCCATGATCCGCGAAATTGACAAAGACGTGGTCGTTTGGTCCACTCGCGATCACTTTCCCGCTGCCGCCTTCCACATTCTTTCCTTGGAGGATGTCGAGAAAATTTTGTGGGGTGACGAGGTCTCCCGTGTAGTCTTTAGGGACGCCCTGGTAGACATCTTTACCCTTGGGATGATTGATGATTATTCCTGGTGTTGGGTTGTCGCTAGAATTGGCGATGTCATCGTACATCATGACCACGATGCGCTCGTCGGGAATGCCATGGTTGTGCAGCACGTGGTAGGCGTGGCAGATGTCGGCCTGGTGCCGGTAGTTGTAGTAAGTGCTGGAACCGGCCACGAGGAGAGCCCAGAGCTTGGGCTCATCAGCACGTGCTGTTGACTTTTCAGGTGCGGCAGCAACCGTCGATGCTACAGCGGCTAACGCCAGAAAAAGGTACCGCGCAGAAGCCATAACTGCTGTGTGCACTTCCGATCCGCGGGTCAGTACCATTTTAAACAGTAGAAACGCTTTTTCATACGGCGTATCTCTACATGTGACTGAGGTACGCCCATAAGATAACTCACGTGACTGCACCTTGCCACGCCACCTGCACCTTGTGATATAAATGCTATTGTTCAAATATGAAAGCCGCACGTCAAGTGGCAGTAGAAAGCACCCTAACAATGGCCATACTTCAGTTATGTTTATCTTTCAGTGCGACAGTCAGTACTTATCAGCATATAGCTTCTTGAAGCAAATATTGCGATAGTTGTGGCAAAGGTCGGATCAACTGAACTGCATGCTTTTGTTGGATTTATCTTGTTGCTGGAAAACTGTGATAAGGCGTGGTTGGTATTGGCTAATACTGATCTGCAGTCAGGGTGACAAGACCACCTATGACCCACATTCATATGCTAAATGATCAGTTCACGAAAGTTATCCTCGTTGACATTAGCTCAATAATCTATCGTCTCTCTGTGTAGGCGGGCAAGTGTTTTCAATATTTCTTAAAATACGTGAAAGTGATACAGAAGAGAAGAATCTCTTAAGTTACGTTAACACGTTAACTCAGTCAAGTAATACTGTTACACCACGCGTAATTTCTCAGAAACACGCAGAAATGAAAGAAAAGAAGCGACGCTGCCTGGACACTGTTGCAGCAACTCAACCTGAAATGGAAATATTACTCCAAAAGTAATTAATATACAGCACCAAGTACTTTACTAGAATTTTAAATGCGAAGCATTTCTTAGCGAACTTCGGCGGCTTTGAGCGTATCTATCTATCTATCTATCTATCTATCTATCTATCTATCTATCTATCTATCTATCTATCTATCTATCTATCTATCTATCTATCTATCTATCTATCTATCTATCTATCTATCTATCTATCTATCTATCTAGCCGCCTACGACTTTGTGCTCTCCTGGCAGTATCGTTAATGGGATTTATACCAAATTTGATATGGCATAACATGACTGTATGGCGAACATAAATGGCTGGTCATATCATGCAAATCATGACTAACTTGTCATGGAAAGTATGACTTGCATGCCACGCTCATGGCGCGGTCGCGGCCGTTTCGTTAGCTTGATATACACCAAATTTGGTATTGAGTGGCGTGACTGTATGACAAACATAAATGACAAGTGGTAATATGGAAATTATGACTTGTCATGTGCGACATGACTTGCATTCCACGCTCATGGCGTGCTCGCGGCCGTTTTGTTGGCTTGATATCCAGCAAATTTGGTATTGAGTGACATGACTGTATGACGAACATAAAAGTGGCAATATGGAAATCATGACTTGACATGTGCGACAGGACTTGCATGCCACGCTCATGGCGCGCTCGCGGCCGTTTCGTTAGCGTGATACCATACCCAGGAATTCGGGACATCGCTTTTAGTTCACCGTTTTTCACACCACGTGGCGTACAGACCTTCAACTTTCAAAACTGGCGCCGTGACGCAGGCCGAGGGGCAGACAAAACGACAATACATACATAAAAAAATATCGACTATCGCCACCGAGAGCGAACCGTGATCGCTGACTGATAAGAGCTAGGCGTACGGCAGGCGGTCGGCTGGATGCTCGAAAGTGAATCAGCAGTTCTTTTTCAACGAATGCGTGTACACAACTCACTTGGCTGTGCTTGGAAAACACTGAATATCGAAAGGGTGTGCGGCCCTTCTTCTCGTCCTTTTCAATATATCTCGTCCGATTTTGCGGTCGTCGGCCCCCCGCCGGTATCTTGGAGAAAGTAAGGACGTCCTTTCGTCGCTGCCGTTTTCTTCATCTAAAAACGCTAATTTCAAGGAAATAGCAGCCTATGAGATGGTGATGGTTAGACAATATGCAGAAACAGACATGACGTCCCTGATATTTGTTGGCGTCACTTTACAAATGAATTATTTTGCGCTATAGCGTGAAGGCAACAGGCCGTGCCATATTCACTGCCAGTGATAATATTTTTTGAGAGCTCAAGGAGGAGCAGAAGTAAAGGCCGAAATTGATGACAAGGGCGAGATTGCTCGATTGCCTTCTGGAATTAAGAATTTTGAATAAGACGCTTTAATTTACACAACGCTGTTTACGTTTCTAGCGCACATAATAAAAGAAGACCGAAATAGTATTTTCATTATGTACATGGTATACAGCTCGTCTTCTCCTCTTGGCTAACTGTTCGTGAAAGCGTAATAAAACCAAGTATATTCATATATAGGACCATCCGCCGCGGTGTTGTGGTGGTTACAGTGCTCGGGTTCCGACCTGAAAGTTGCGTGTTCGATCCCAGAGGCGGCGGTCGCATTTCGATGCAGGCGAAATGCTATATGTGCGATGACAGTGTACGCTAAAGAACACCAGATGATCGTAATTTCCGGAGTCCTCCACAATGGCGTCCCTCAAAATCATATCGTGGTTTTGTGATGTAAAACCCCCGATAATATTTGGATGTACGCGACCGTAAAACCCGCCTGTTTGTTGCACTGTCTATGCGGTCTGCACAACGGCAGCAGGTCTTGGTTTGAGACCCGGCTATTTCGGCCAGTTTCATTTAGAACCAGGAACGCGTACAAGCGAGATTGAAGTTAGCGCTCGTCTGGCTTCCTCGCTGCTACTTGCGTCATTGTTTCTTTGCGCGTGCTTAGATTTTTACATAGTAATGTTTCTTAAAAGGTCCCTCGCTAGGACCCAGTTATTACTTTTATGACGCGCCTATCGGTGAGTCTTTAAAGCAGGGGTCTCAAACTCACTTCCATCAGCGGGCCGCATTCACGCAATTTAGCCCCGCAAGGGCCGGGGCAGAGAAGATGGTACAGCGGTGGCAAGTTGTCAGCAAGCGTTGCCATTTGAAAAAAAAAAAAAAAAGAAAGAAAGAAAACGTTTCAATATCTCATATACAGTCGTTTCTCAACATGTGTATACCTATCTCCAAAATGACTAAAATCTGTATATACCCCATAAAATGTACGGGGGGATGACCGTCTCTGTAGCTCAGTTGGTAGAGCATCGGACGCGTTATCGAAGGTCGCAGCTTCGGTCCCTGCCAGCGGCAAATTATCTTTCCGTCCTCTTTTCTTTCTTCATATTTACATTAAAATGTAAAATTACTACTACACTCACAGAAGTAGAGGGAGTACTTGAAGAGCAGGGCAACTGCATTACTCTCGCCAGAGTTCCTTAACTCCGTGGGGGGAGTAGTGCAGAGTTAGCCGCCGAACGTACTCTTTCCTTGAAGGAAGAGTAAAAGAGGCTGCGAACGCTCTGCTACTCAGGCGGAGTTCCCAATCTATGTAACTCTCGTGCCGATGCGGCGTGAATGGGGTCTGGAACTCCGTCCTTAGCGGACGAAGTATACAATGTAGCGCCTGCATCTCACCACCGCGACGCCTCAAAACAATGTAACTTGTCTCGTAACCATACGCCTTCGAGCGTAGACGCCACAGATGCAAGTTTATTGCGTTATGTTAGTAGAATAACTTTCAGTGATAACAAAAGTATGGTTTTGTGATTGTGAACGTTTCATTAAACGCCAACAGCGCCACCTTCGAATCAAGGAACAGCGGCAACTTCTAACTCGTGGCCAAAAATTAGTTTATGGCACAGGCTAATTGCCACTAGAGCAACGTAGACACCCGAGACATTCGTAAAAAAAAAAAAAAGTGCCTTACAAAAAAGAAAAAAAAGACTCGGCCAGCAGAATTTGACCTCGCTACCTCCCAATTACCAGGCGAGTACTAAAGCTCTACCACCACGCCACGTCTCACCGTGGAGTCTACACTGTAAACAAACTGGTAAAAACAAAACACGCTGTTTCGCTTCACGGGTCGCATTCTGAACACAGACGAGATTGTCTTTCCCAACTAAACCTTGCGTCTTCCTAAGATGTAAACTGCTGCCAGCCACGCATGACATGCGGCTAAGGCCAACAGCGCCAACTTTCTTTCAGGATTCATAACATGAAAACAAAATATACAAACATTACAAGGATCTGGGGCGGATTATTAGCTGTTACTGCCGAGTACAAGAGCCGTTTCTCGCTCTTTCCGTTGGTTGACGTGCACAGAAGTTTTATGTCGACTGTAAAGTCGTTCGATAAGTACGCGCACATTTGATTGAATAATCTGTATTTTCTTGTGCAAGCGACGATGTGCTATAGTGCAGCAGCGGTGTCAGTGTGCAGATTTGCATCGCTATACCGATAGCTGCAACTACCTAACAGATCGCTAAAAGTCAAATTGAATGCACAAGACAGTATGCCGTCATGTTACTTCAATAAGGCGTACCAAATGACAAGCCTGTGTTTTCACGTACGAGTCAGCGAAGTGCCGGCGAGTGTGCCCGGCGGCTATCTGCGGTGGCCTGTGTGCACTGGCTGAAAGCGCGTCGCATCGACGCTCATCGCTCCTTGTGCGGACACCGTACGCAAGAAACCATGGTTCAGCCAGGTTAACCGATGCCAAAGCTCTATTGTACAGTCAATATTACTCCTCAGAATCGCGTATCATTAAGCCCAGAAGCGCCGATAACATGTAGACGGACTCGGCCGGTACGCTAGGCCTACCTTCGCTGGCCCGATCTCGGCGCGGGCGGCCTGTGTGCACTGGCTGAAAGTACGTCGCATCGACGCTCGTCGCTCCTTGTGCGGACACCGTACGCAAGAAACCATGGTTCAGTCAGGTTAACCGATGCCAAAGCTCTACTGTACAGTCATTATTACTCATCGGAATCGCGTATAATTAAGCCCAGAAGCGCCGATGACATGTAGATGGACTAGCTCGGCCGGTACGCTAGGCCTACCTTCGCTGGGAGTCGTACTCCTACGGGTCGTATTTGGTTGGCCCGATCTCGGCGCAAGTGGCTCGCGAAGGTTGAGGTTTGCGCATTTCTCAAGCCTCTCACTATCCCATTAAAGTGTACCCGAGGTAAGCAAAACTGTAAGGATTGCCAGAGATGCGCTTGAGTTGTGGTTTTGCCGACCGGCGTTGTTTTTTTTTTTTTTTGGCGTACTTGTAGTACATGCCGTAGCACCGCAAGTCGGATCGGACGCCGTATCGTAACGTTCGTAGATTATTCCTCGGCCAGCCCTGCTGAAAGATCGTGCCAACTATATTTGTAAGCGCGAAGCTACAGCTCCCAGACTTATGAACCACATTGAGCCGATATGACAGAATGCCAGCTGATAATTGAAATTTAATAACGAAAATGGCGTTGAATGTTAGGTAGTTTTATAGTAAAAGGCAGACGTGCCTACAGTGATCCTAACGATCACCAGATACTTACACTGGCTCGGTGTATGTCTGTCTTTAAATACGCACAATAGAGATGTTGCGCCACCGGCACTAGAAGGGGAGCCAGACATCATGGGTATATATACCGGTTGCTGAAAGTATGGCTGTCCGTAGCGCGAGCGGTATATGATCAGTGTTGCTATGTTGTGTACGATTGCAATGTGTGCGCCGATGCCTGTCCCGTATATGTGACGTAGGTTTCAAAAATCTCAACCTGTTCACTGTTAGATTGTAAAAATGCTCGACAATTATTAATTTTTTTTTTCGTCAGTCCTAGCAGAAAGAGTGCGTCTACTCTTGGAGGGAGTTGATACACTCTAGCCAGACCAGATTATAAAATTCTGTGAGAGAGTAGCTTAACTCCCGCAGAGTGTGTATGCATTCCATTTCAGAAGCGTGACTTTACTCTGGCGAGAGAGCTTGTTCACTCTCGCTCAGCCAGAGTACCGGAACTCTGTCGGTAGAGTGTGCCTACTCTGCGTAGCAGAGAGTTCTCAGCACTCCTGAAAAGAGAGTGAAATATGGGACAAGCGTTTACTCCCGCAAAGGGAGTGGCGAGCACTCTCTCAGGGCTGTGAGTGTATTAGCATCTTCTGTACTTTCCATGGCATCAATGTCTGTAAGTTCTGATTAATATTGTGTCTAACAAAGCAAATCGAGCCCTTAAATTTCCACTTCTTTCCTGAGTTTCGGTATGGTAATTTTAAGTTGTTAGGATGAAGACAAATTGCAGAAATTAGGGTCTCATTAGCTCTTCTTACAATATCCCTATTATGATTCCCACGAAAGTATAACCTGGTGTTATCTGCATGGATTGTAAATTTAACCTTGTTATCACTACCTGCGATCTTGTCAATGAATATTAGAAACAGAAAATTCAGAGCCATTCTACTCTGTGAAGTTGTGCGACCAACGTAGCTGTGTGGTACAGCACCGCGATATCGCTGCATGGGATGCCATCACCATCAGGGACAAGAAGCATCGCGCCATCGTTTTAAGTCCCTCTCCTTCCCTTATGCCGAAGAAAGACTCCCCGAAACCTCGCTTTGACCCCGGCGAAACGATCGGCAGCGTTGTCGCCGTCGTCGATTGCACTCGGCGTCTCAGGCACGTTCTTTCTCGCTGCTGTCGGCGTCTTTCCTCGTAAGCTCCTTGTTCCTCGGGTGTACCACTGCCGCTAAATAAAGGTGACAATGTCGGATTGAGAATGACCCTCGCAGACGCACGTGTGATTCACTGCGACAGTAGAGGTACGCGATAAACACACGTCCAGTTGCATGGCAGGCCTACGGGGCACCTGGTCCTTCTCTCGTCAGCGCCCTTCGCACCTCACCCAGCACTCTCCCCTTGTACTCAGATTCAATTTTGTCGAAGAGACTTTTTTGTACACACCCTCTAAACGCATGCACTATTTGGCCAGAAGCCAGCCAACAGCTCCGCAAAAAAAATTCCAATATGCTTACCCGGTGCGCACCACATTTAACCTGTTTTAAATCTGGGCATTCCATCGGCAAACATTATAGTCCGAGTTCGGCGTTGTAAATTAAAAGCGAACGAAGCTTGTACTATACCTCTAATATGTCCAGTTCTCATATTTTAAAGAAAACATGTGGTTTACAAGGCAAAGTACTTGTGAGAAGCCCTAAGAATAAGACGACTGCTTTTTTTTTTTACTGTAAAAGTTATCTAATTTAAGGCCTTGGTGGGGAAGAGGAGCACGTTCATTCGAGTCATTTTAATGGAAACCACATTGAGCGCGCTGTATAAGAATATGGATGACTACGAATAACATACTAGGTGTCGTTTTTTGCCCTCCTACTTTTGACAGAGGGGGAAAGGGAAAAGTGGGCAAATGTCTCCTTGCTGCTCCCTCTCCTGTCCTTCCAATTAAATAACCATATGCAAATGGTGTAAGTTTAAATTTTATTTCGATATCTGTGGGCGATTATAACACTAACCTACCCCGCTTCGCTTCCGCATCGGTCGCTAGCTGCTTATGATTGGTCGAATTTTTGTGGGTCATGCCCACAGCACCTGCTCCAAACGCGAAGCAACAAATGCAGCGAAAATGACCCATCGTGTAATTGCGACTTATGCATGACTACGTATAACGTTAGCGAATAAAGTAATTTCAATACTGCAAATTTTTGTCCATCGGTATTTCGCAATTGGTCAAAATTCGTAATGTGCTCTAAGATCGCCTGCTTCACACGCGAGATCCCAAATCTGCGAAATCTCGCCGCTGATAGCCGAACGGTGTCTAATTCTGAGCAGTATTCATGATGACAGCGTGCCGGTCAATTTACCAGCGGCTACTAACGAGATGGATTGATATGCGTATAATAAGTACATTCAGATGTAGTGTAATTATGTACCATTCGTCAACGTGGACAACTCTCTGTGAATGCTTCTTTGCCGAGAATGAGGGACATAGGGAAATAAACATTATTCGGAACAGGTGACAACCTTCGCAGGTGGGGGCAGTTTTCTTAGATCAGAATACTGTGGACCATGACCATGTTCCAGGAGCGTTCGAGTAGCAGGGCAAGCTTGGAGGCTAGCCTTCCCACAGTGTTCGAGTCGACTGCTTTCTTCGTCACCCTGTTGCAAACTGCCACGATCGCCGCAAGCTACCATATGATAAGCAAGGCGAAGCATGCTAATAGGCGACAAAAGCAAGAACCTACTTAGCTATCCCTGCTCTGTTTAACAAAAACACTCAATTCTTCTACAGACTCATCGACTCACTGGAATATAGAACAGGGGCGATGTTATTCAGCTTGAATAGCGTCGCCGCAAACGAAGTACAGGAAAATCATTTGATCAGTCCATAAAATGTTTATAGGCTCCCACCCATATTTTCGTCGCCAGTGTTGTAAACGTCAAGTCAGGTACAACATGATGAAATTGGGACAGAATGCTCAAACGTCACGCAACCCTGTTTAGCGCTAACCTCCTTTGAAATGCTGCAGTGCAAGGCGCGAAAGCGTAGCGTATACGCAGTTCGCACCAGAGACAGCCTACAGTGCGTCTTCGGAAGACAGGGACGACAATCTTAGCAGCACAAATGTAGGATATGTGTAGCTCAAAATTTCATGATATATTTACGTGATTCATGTGTTGAAGGAAAACACTGGGTATCGCACCCTTAGTACATACGCTCATATATAATGCCCTGCCAATATGAGATTAGAAAACGTATCGGCCAATTGACAGAGCTGTTTTTTACTTAGCTTATCCATTATTGCTTTATTAACCATAAAAGTGTTACACGTATATTTCTCTATGTAAAAATCCGTTTGGTACTGGTGTCCCTAGCATAATATTGAATGAATTATAACGTTACGGCTTTCGTGGGACGTGCGTCCATTTCTTCAAAAGTTACCCATTACAAGGGGAATAGACAGTGGAAATAGCCTATACCCAGACTGAGTTTTACGAAATAACTACAGCTGTACCCCAAGGCTCGGCTCTTGGACCAATATTGTTCCCATTAAATACTAACCACTTTTTCCGTTCAGTAAACAAAAAATAAACATGGCTGATCCCTCCAGCATAGGATTCGGTATAACAGGAAAGTAAAACGTGTCCTTCCAGAAGTAGTTTAATGCTTACTGTACATTGATGTAAGAGAGCTTGCACAATGTGTAGTGCTCTTTCGCAGCTATAGCACCGTTTAACGTGGATGCATCCGCGTTGACGCTTGGTGGTACATCTTTATCCCTTCGACTAACGTCCATGATCAATGTTTAAACAAACCCTTGTGGTAGCTGTAGTAGCTAACGGTGAGAGTGTAAACAGAAAAAACTGTGTGACAGCCCCAAGAACGTCGCTGAATGGACGCAGGATAAGGTCAAAACCTCTGCACGTTAAAGAGTTATTGAACGCCACGGCTGGACTAAAGGCAAACGTAACGCACGTCGTGTGTCTCCGGTAGCCCGGCCACGATTTTTCTTCAGACAGGGATCTTTCCAAACCCCGTACTCTAAAGCAAGTGGCACCCAGAAGTTTTGCGGCCACAGTGCAAATGTTGCAGTTAAGCAGCAAATTTGGCCCACATGGTGTGGACATGTTCGAGTCAATACGATGGTTCACACACTCTAGAACCCTGGGAGGCTCTGCTCCGTAGCCAAGACCCCAACGTCCAGCAACACTCATCAGTCAAGCCCTTGATGCTGCCGTGTCTCAAGGGATTCCTGCAGACGGCGAGGGGCGTCGCGCAATGCCTGACGTGACTGACTGATTATTTTAATAAAAATTTTTGTGTCTCTCTCGGCGAGCGTAAGTGGGAGCGCGGTATTACAGCGAGGCGAGGTAGGCGCGCGTCGCAGAACTTTTGGTACGGATGGATACTTTTGGTATGGATTTTCAGTATAGATAGATGCTATGAGCGACGCCGACGCTTAGGC
Source organism: Rhipicephalus appendiculatus (assembly GCA_030522465.1). Taxonomy (NCBI): domain Eukaryota; kingdom Metazoa; phylum Arthropoda; class Arachnida; order Ixodida; family Ixodidae; genus Rhipicephalus; species Rhipicephalus appendiculatus. The sequence continues at coordinate 28,784 of JALIZH010008725.1, read as the reverse complement.
TAAGGTCGCCACCTCGTAGTGTGTTCAGACGTTGACAAAATTGCGACGGACGCGCAGCAACGACGCATTGCAGGATCTGATCGCGGAAGCCCTAGTCATGATGCACTACTTCTGTTTACCACTACCAGAAAGCGCCACAACCCCGCCGACCAAAAGCACTGTGAAAGGAAAGTGAGAAATATAAAAGGCCCGTTTGTAAAGACTCTGGAGTGTGTGACCGTGGCGCGGTGCAATACAGAAAATAAAAATTGCCGTGGCGCAGTGGATATCGTGCCCGGCATCAGTTGTTGCGAACCGAGAGGTCGCGGGTTCGACTCCCGTTGACAGAACTTTTTTCCTTAACATCTGATCCTGTACATTTTTCTCAGCGTCATTTCCGTGACGCAAATACGTCACTGAAATGTTGGTGGACCCCGGGATAAAACGCTTTCGTGTTAAAAAAAAATTAAGGCAGCTTCGCCCTATTGGAGCCAGGCCTGATGGGAGTGTGAACTGCGGAGTTGGGCAGCCTTCTTTGTTTCTCTCTCGTTTTTTGTTTCCTTGCTCCTCTCTTTCTTTCTTGTTCATTTTTCCAGTTTTTTTCTGTGTTTTTTTCTCTTTATTTATATTTTTCATCCAAATTTTTCCCTTTCTTTCCCTCACTCTATTTCTCGCTTGCTTCCTCTTTCAATTTTTATATGTGCCTTGTGTTGTCGTATTTCCCCAGCCATAACAGTAATGTCCGCACTTTAGGCGCTCGAAGGACAAGAGAAAGAAGACCCTCCTTGCGTGAGGGCGCGCTCAATATGCGGCAGCTGGCTATGGTATATGTCGTTCTGCCTGCGTTGATACGCGTATAATCATCAAGGCGCTCAAGGAACAGGAGGAAGAAGACGCGTTAAAATCATCATCATGGCACTCGAAGAACAAGAGGAAGCAAACTTCTCTTTGGCGCGAAGCGCGCGCTCAGTATGCTACAGCTGGCTATGCTATATGTGGTTCTGCCTGAGTTACGCCAAGCGACAACGATAGGGTACGACAGCCTGCCACCCTAAAGTGCACCGCACTTAAATGTTCGAGTATTTATGTATGCTGGACGGAACTCTGAAATGCATCGCAGACTTTCCGGTTCAAAACCTAATTTGTGCGAATAATGAGTGCAAGGACATCCACAAATCGTTCTGTTCAAAAAAGCTAGCGCCAAATACAGAAAGAAAAATGGGTGTGCTAAACTCTTGTAAAACATATCTATCGCGAGCGAAACGTGGGTTTGGCTTTGTTTCCCAAAGATTATAGACGCAGTGTTTCGTTAAAGTTCGGCTTCTTCTTCAGTTTGTAATTGTTCGTGTTGATTAACCACGGCGGGGGGCTGCAGTAGCTTTGACCTCGGCACGCGTCCGCGCTTGCTAAGCGTCTCCGTAACGTGCTACTTTGGCCTCTCTTGGCTGCGATGTTTTTGAGCGGGCAACTTCGACATTGCTTAAGATTTCACAGCCTGCCTCATAGCTATGTGTAATGGATGAGTGCATTCAGCCTGTCGCTTCCGCTCAAGCGCATGCACGGACGATCCCAGCCCACGTGCCATACATTGCAGGACCAAGCGCTGGCGAAGCAGCTTTGAACATTCGCCTGGTCATGTGGTACCGCAGCAGTGAGGCTCCGAGCCAGCGCCGCTATGGTGGCTAGCCACCATAGCGCAGCTGCGAGGCCTCTGGCCAGCGGACCACGTGGTGTGACGTCACGCCTGCCACGCTAGAGCTCCGGCGGCTGAAGGTCAATGAGACGCGAGGAATAAACTTGGAACATATAGCGTCAGAGAGCTTACGCTCGAAAAATCAAATATATTGTTTTTAATTCACCGCATAAGTCCGCAGCGGAGAATTTCTGTTCTCTTGCACTAATCAAACCAGCGCTAGAACGTGTAAAGTTCATAAAATGCCCAGCCGTCTTTTTTGACAAATATGTTAACAGAAAACTTCTTATCCACGGGGTCTGCAAGAAACTTAACATGACTTGCTTCCCTCTGTAAAAATGCCGCGACATTATCGACGAACAAACAATACGAAATCGTTATTGCAACTTATTTCAGAATCGCGGACCATGATGGTTTACGCAAGAAATTCCACTTTGTTATAACGCAAATGGACTTCGTCAAATAGCTTTAGCTGTATTCCATTGCACGAATACCACAACGGCGATTGCTGGAAAATTGTATACTTTTGTGTCTTTTAATGCCACACAATCGACGATAAACGTTTCAGACGTTTCAGGCAGTACAAGAGTCGCACAAATACACATTTCCTAAGCATAGCTGGAGAGGCAAAAATATTCATATCTCCATAAACATTTAGCTTAAGAAACCAACTTTAAAAAACATGTTATCTGCGTTTTTCTGTTTATTGACTGGATACTTTATATCTAAACGAGAAAGGCGCTTAGAAGCATTTTAGTATTGTATGATACCATGAAACCAGTTATTTTTTGCAGGATAACTTTGGTGCGGATCGAACGTAACAAAAACAAGAACCGAAACTAAATGACCTACATTTCGTCGTATGCCATCTGGCGAAAGGCATCGAGACTAAGCGAGAAAAAAAAAGGACACCGCAGCCGGGATCGAACCTGCGAACTCGCGGTTGCGTTATCAGCGATTTTGATCTCTCGTCGTCGAACGCGCTCGGCTATCGCTTCAACGCGTTTCTGCGGACGAAAACCCAGTTTATATATCTACCACAATGAATTCCGCGACCTTGTTATGAAAACTGCGGTTTTGGAACAACTTTTTCGCCATTCGAAGAGTTGCTGCTGCAACCAGGTGATAGCTGAGTCATTGAAGTTGATAAATCCCCGGGAACTTACCAATCGATGCTACTGTTTCGTCGCAAATCGCATTTTTGTGGCCAGAAAACCCTCCTAAATTTGACCGTTTCCATAGGCTCCCATACTTAAAACTTCGCCCGCAATTTGGAACGGGTTTTTGGACGTAAATAATGTTGCTGCTTCCATGACATGTCGGGATGGTTACGTAGAGCCTATTTCCTCGGGAACTTAGTGAAAGATGGCTTCTACCATTAGTTATTCGCGAAAAACGACGCTCTCCCATAGAAAACGAGCATGTTTCCAAGGGCGACCGCTAGAGGCGCTGTTCGGCGATGTCCCTAATTCCTGGACATGTGACACCAAACTTGGTATTGAGTGACATGACTATATGACGAACATAAATGACAAGTGGTAATATGGAAATCATGACTTGTCATGTGCGACATGACTTGCATTCCACGCTCATGGTGTGTTCGCAGCCGTTTCGTTGGCTTGATATCCACCAAATTTGGTATTGAGTGACATGACTGTATGACGAACATAAAAGACAAGTGGTAATGTGGAAATCATGACTTGTCATGTGCGACATGACTTGCATGCCACGCTCATGGCGCGCTCGCGGCTGTTTCGTTAGCTTGATATACACCAAACTTGGTACTGAGTGCCATGAGCGTATAACGAACATAAGTGGCAGGTGGTAACATGAAAATCTTGGCATGCATGTCATCTACAACGCCCTTTACATGCCACGCTCGTGGTGAGCTTGCATCCAGTTCGCTAGCTTGATATACACCAAAATTTGCATTGCGCGACGTGACTGTATGACGAACATAAATGACAGGTCATAACATGTAAAACATGACATGCAAATTATGTAAAGCATGATTTGCTCCTTCCTGGCTGCTTCGCATTACATCGATTCCCACAGTGCTTGGGATCTACCGGCTTTTTTGAAAATGTGCATAAATTACATTCCAAATTACAGGCGGCCGAGAGTAATGACGTTACATAACTATTACTTTTGTGCGACAATGTAATTACTTTGAAACGTGTAAGAAAACTTTACCATTGTACACTCATACGCATTTTATGTACACTTTATTTACAGCTGGTGTATATTGATATCTGCGATATATTTGTGGCATCGCAGAAGCCATTTGATTCGAAATGAGTATCAACATGGTGTATTCTTTTAATAGATCGCCGCCACCAAAATTGAAACGTCTAGATGTTTTGTGCTGTTTCATTGTTCTGTTTACGTAGACCCTTCTGACCGGTTATTAGTGGTGAAGATTGCATTTATGACATTTATATTTGGCTTTAAAGTAAGTGTGAATGCTCACGTGAGTTGGCAGCACCTCGCGATATGACCACAGGTACGACGTAGACAGGGTCCCTGTGTGACGTTTCACGAGTGAAGCAACTATTGTGGACGTCACAGAAGATTTGCGGGGTGCACGCAGTACCACGATTGGCACCCGGCGAGATATACTGTTTCTCACACTTCTCACTCTCTTATCGAGCTGCTCTTCAGGTAGTTCTGGCTGCTTATGCTGAGAATGCTTTTCATTTTCGTGAGGGGACAAGCGTAGAGCAGGTTTCACCTATACCGAAGCATCCACATCGTTTCTATCTTTACCATGTGGCGTGCCGATTAAAAACAGGCACTTTTATCGTCAATACAGCTTGAGTGCGGGTGATCTTGGCGCTTCCCCTTAGTACGACGCTAGTGTCTTGTGATTTTAGGCGGGCGTCTCGAGGTCATCGGTCCTTTTATGGAGATAGCGTCCGTCATGCCGAAAAGTCGTTCCGCTGGCGCGAATGAGGGCGAAGAGTGAACATTATGAAGAGTTTATTTTTCGCTATGCTTCGAAGGCAGTGATGCCGCTTTCATCATTTTATGGTCATTTTGGTCCAGCGCCGCTAATTTTAGAAATTTCGTCGTCTGCGTCAGCGCCTCTTTGCTCTTCCCCATTACCTCCAAATACTATCCGCCCTACTGCTCCGCCAGCAGAGACTTAGCGCCATCCTCCTTTGCGGGATTAGAAGCTATACCATCGTTGCGACGCCGATTTGATGATGGATATCTGTTGCCTGATCTGAAGTTGACTTGACCTGGCTTGAACACGCTTGACTCGCTGCACGTTTGAAGTCTCTCTGTCCTTTTGCTGAGCTGTCTGACAGTCAGAAATACTCATTTTGTGTGAACGAAATAAAAACAAACAAACAAACAAAAAAAAAATAGGCTCAGAACTTGCACTAAGCCACGCAGTGCTTGATACACGGCGAAGCAGATCGGTCTCATGCTTAATTATTGCTTCAACTATTGCTTGAACTTGGCTGTAGCGATGTTGAACTTCTGCTTAAACTTGGCTTGAACTTGGCTGTAGTATCTGTCCATTTTCTGTGGCAGATACCCGTTTATTATAATGCTAGTTTTCTGATAGGCCGCTGAAATTTCTGTGGCATACACCCGTTTGTTGGTTCTTGTTCTTGTTAACCTTCTGCTGTGGCTCACACCCACTGTGGGGGATTGGCCAAGAATTGAGTGGTCTTAAACCCTATTATGAAAGTTTAGAATAATGGAGGTTAAATAATAAAAACCTAACAAATTTTATGAAATTTTGATGCTCTCTCAAATGTATAAAAATAATAATACTTTTTAATTAGTAATAGATAATAAATTAAATCAAAGCCCTATTTTCCATAAAAGAAAAGAGTTATGCATGTGTCGATACAGAAGGATAATAATATAGATTAGCTAGTTAATCGATTGGTTGCACTGATATAATTCCGCACAGCCACACAAACCTTCGCATTGGAGAACCCAGAAACAGAGGCTCCAAACGACAAAATCACGGGCACAGATAAATTCATTCCCATCGCACGTAACGGCCTTTCTAGGTGGGTTCTTCGAGCTGTAGTAAATCGCCTACAGGTCAAAAAGAAATGATCGATAGTTTCGAACTCACCACAGAATGCGCACAATGGAGAAGGTGCCTGACCAGACCTGTGTTGGTAGAAGTTTAGTTTCGGCACCCGATAGCGCAGCCTCGTAATTGACACTTCTAGTTTACGTGTTTCACAAGACGAACTCCGCCAGGTATATAATAAGTGCCGATATTCGGTGGAATTTGTTAGTGATGATCCTGCAAGGCCTTCCATAATGTTCTGCCTGCGAAATCGCGCAGCCGTCACATAAGCGGTTGGCTTCTTCATTCTTAGTGGACCAGTAATGAGTAGTGGGGTTTACCTAACTTCTGTCGCGCTTACCCGTTTATGATGATGTTGGTTTTTTGATACGGGGTGAATAAGGAAGAGGATACAACTTGATTCAAAAGAAGGTTCAGGGCTTTGGAGCTGCCCACTTCTCTGCGGCGACCTCTTCTGCCTATGCAATCACTGCTTTTCGCAGCTTTTCTTCGAGGGATGGTATTAAGGTCTCCCATGTCGCTTCTGAGGGATCTAGCGGAAGCTCTCTGGGTGGTGGAAGGCCCCCGCGTTCAAAGAGCATGTCATTTTGGTTTTCTATGGCATTTTTATCAGAATTTTCGCATATTAAATCAACCTCTCCGCCTGTGAAGAGCGCCAAGAGAGAGAGAGAGAAAGATAAAGGAAAGATAGGGAGGTTAACCAGAGGAGGACTCCGGTTTGCTACACTGTACTTGGGAAGTGGAAAAGGGGGGTGTCAAAGAATGAAAGAGAGGAAGAAGAGTTTGTGACAGTAGGCAAAAAAAGAAAAAGTTTTGTCTGGAACACCGTCCGTGTACTAGGCAGCGGTGAGGAGTGGTTAGGGTGTTTGAATTCGGTGGAGGATAGCGGCCTGCGCTCTTGTAAGGTTGCTGTGTGGTACGAGGTACAATCGCCTGCCATCTGTGTACATACGTATTCGTAAGAACGTTGTCGGAGGTCACTGCCTCTCCGGTCGGGGGGGCCCGGATCCAAGAAAGCGCGACCCGGTTTCTTAACCCTCGGGCAACTTTATTCGCTTCCTCGTTACCAGGGTTTCCCGAGTGAGCGGGACCAGTGATGCCAATTTAGCGGATTTTCCGCTAAATCTGGCGGATTTTATTTGATTCTGACGGGGAAAAATTTGTCTAGCGGCTAGCGGATTTTTTGACGGGCCATTTTCATACATAGCGGATTTCTGGCGGATGCCTCACGCAGTGCACTGATTCAAGATCGTCGGAAGCATTGCCGAGAAACTTAGAATACCTAATCAGCGAAACGTACTACTGGTTGGCAAGATCCCCTGCCCAGTAAATTGCATACAAGTTCCACGGTCTGATGAATTACGGCGATGAACCACTGAAAATTTTGCAAGAGTGCAGGACGCGGTGGCTATCCCTCGTCGAAATAGCTGTTTCAAGGATCGTAGACCAGTAGGCCGAATTGAAGATGCATGTGGAGATGGCGAAGCTCACTGAAAAGTGCTACGCGGCAGAAGTGGTGTACGGTATGTACGAGAATCAGATCAATCTGGGGTACTTTCTTTTTTTGAGACCGATTCTGACAGATGTTCAGAGATTAACAAGGCATTCGAGGCGATAGATGTGGATCAAGCAAAGCTGCCGAAAGACCTCATGACTTTGCTTTCAAGCTTGCTTCATAAAATCGTCATTCCGACAGAGAAGGTGGACGTTCAGATGTCCACACGTTAGGACCACTTTAACCCCAAGCCATATCTGGGCTACTTCTTTGACACGTACGTTGTCAGCATGAAGGCTGAGAAGACCGACGGGTTCTCTCTCGCAGATGAAGCTGTGATGCGAGAAAGATGCATATGGTTTATTACCATGCTAGTTGATCAAATCAGGCAGCGCCTTCCATTCATCACAGTTCTCCAGAAGACATCACTTTTGTCGGTCGAAAACACTTTTTGCGTCATGAAGGAGCCATTGATTCTTCTGCTGGAAGCAATGCCAGTGCCCCCGGAATCAATCGCAACGTTGAAAAACAGTGGAGAAAAATCGCCCTGCTGCCCTGTGAAACATTGGAATTAGGCTGCACCAACTAGCCCAACGCCCAACCTTAGTGAACATTTGTAACTGTTAGCCTCATCTATGATGAGGTTGACGACAACCGTAGCACTGAAGCATCTAGCATTCTAGTTACACTCTTTGGAAGACTCCTTTATATGTTAGTTCAGCTCTCATAGTTTTGGGGAGCCTTTTAGAATTATAAAGGTTTTTATCATACGAAATTTCACTGTTTCTTTTTAATAAAGTAAGTCTTAGCGGAAAATTTAGCGGATATGTTTTAAAATCTAGCGAAATCTGGCGGATTTCTTATTGCTTTCTAGCGGATTTCTCACGCTCACCGATGGCAACACTGAGCGGGACACAAGGAACGATTTCCTAAACAGCTTCGCTTCTTTTTAAAAAAGAAAGGAATTGGTTTTTGTAGAAACCGCACATACAAAATGACATACCGTGCATTAGAAAAATAAACAATTTTCCTGTTTGAAGGAGCGACTAAACTGGCCTCGGACGTTGCCACCACTGCCATAACATTTCAGAAGTTCCCGAATTATTAGCGCAACGTGCCCTGCGAGGAGCACGCACTTAGCATTATATATTTTGAGGTTTCGCGTTCCCAAAGAGTAATACGAATTTTAGGTATGCCTTTGCAAAAAACTCCAAGCTAGTCACATTCAAAACTCCAAAACTAGCCCTGGTCACATTTTTACCGTGCAGAAGAAGACGAACGTTTTTGGAGGTCGTTGCTAATGAAAAACGGTGATCGTACACGCGACCTTCTTGCAGAGTAGCACAATAATATCCATTATATCTTGAAGAGTAGCACAGTAGCGCAGTTATAGCTTGCCATGCAACGTTCGACTCGTGAAACTAACCCAGCTGCTACAGCGTTGTTCCCTGTCCATATTTCTGCCCATTCGAACTGAGCCCTTATGCAAATAACAGCTTCTATGTGTAGCCGAGGAACAAGTCGGAGTTCATGTCTATCGACACGAAGAAGTGGTAGCACCTGATTTTAGAGTGATTTAAACCCAATACCTCCCTCGTACGAGGTACATGTTGAAGCATTTCACAACCAGTCTTAAACACCGGCTACCTTACGTCAGCGCGGAGATGCAGGGGAATACAGGTCAAGGAAACGGATGAGAAAACAGAAACAAAGAAAGCTACAACCTTAGAACATATAAGGGATTAAATTCGATGTATGCGCTGATATTATAAATCATTAGCGTCTTTTCGCGTAAAATGCAGTGTTTTCGACCCCTGTCCTGGCGACATATTTTGGAGGCTATCGAGAATTGCCCATTCAGTCTCTGCAGATGACCAGCACGGCTCTCTGAAAGATTTTTATCGCTTTCTCCTGCGCTATCTCAGGAATGCTCACATTTCGTCGATGACATCCCTAACTCTGGAGTGCTTGATGTCCGTATCACCCCACCTGGTTGGTTATCTGGAGATAAAGATGGAGCCTTTAGACAGAAATCTTGGAGCAATAGGTGAATCATCGATCAAGTGCCTCTTATCAGGTCCAAGCGTTGCAATAGAACAAGAGCGGAGCTCGGATCACGCGGCGGGAATCGTACTTACAATCTCTCAGTCTAAGAAATGCCTAAGCAACGGTCGAGATTTCAAACAGAAGTTATTGAAACTACATCGCTGAAGTGACGCGGACAAGGCAGCTGGGACAGGGCGGACCATAAAGAGGAGCAAGGACGCCAAAAAAAAAAAAAAAACACACACAAACGCGCACTTTCTTGAAACATGGAATACCAACTCACCCAACAGTCCATTCTTCTACAAAGGAAAGGAGTTGTGGGCTGTCAGCTTTGCGCACATAAAAGAAAAGCCGACATCGTTATGATTAATTATCCTTCCAACGTTGCGCGGGACACTTCATTCAAGAATTATTTACTAACATTCACACAAGTGTCCGCCTCGCTGGTGTAGTGGTTAGGGTGCTCGCCTGCTGGCCCGAAGGTCGCGGGTTCGATCCCGGCCGCGGCGGTCGCATTTCGATGGAGGCGAAATGGTAGAGGCCTGTGTATTGTGCGATGTCAGTGCACAATAAAGAACACCGGATGGTCGAAATTTCGGGAGCCCTCTACTACGGCGTCTCTCTATTTACAGTGGTTTTGGGACGTTAAACCCAGATATTATTATTAGTAGTATAATTAACATTCACACAATGCATTTCCAAGGTAGTTAAGTAGTTCTTGTAAAGTTTAAAAAAGCGGAAACTTTTCGTCGACAAGCTCTTCAGTGTCCTCTTTTTGTTTTCATCTGTCGTGAAAGTTTCGCCCCTTATACTTTAGTACATCAGAAAATAATATTCACTTCTTATACAAGCCTTTCTAGAGCGCTTTTAAATACCGTAAAATGAGGTACTTTGTGACTGCAGGGGTTACTTTGTGACACGCGCTCGGTTTTCAGTACTTTAAATCTCGCGCCACGACCAGGCGCCGCCGAAAAGCTATAAGCCACCCAACAAGCTCGCCAGACATGCCGTGCCACTTAGCGGCAGCCGGCCAATGTTCCCACGCTCCGGAGCCACTCTAGACGCTGACATGTTCAATGGTGTTTTCGCGCGCATTGTTCAAACACCGTAAACTTTGTGCGCTCGACCCGTCCGCACGAGAAAAACAGCTAAAACAGATATGTACTTGTGATTGTAAATATGTAGGCTAAAATAAACTGTAACATAAATTTAATCAAGTCACGTCTGTTGAAGTTTACAGAAAGGAAACTGAAAAGTTGATACTTCGCGGGGTAACTTTGTGACACCCCTATTGTCACACAGTTACCCCACTCTGTTTTAGATGCGAAGCATCTTATGGCGGGGGCTTTGTCCGTCCCTCCCTCACGCGTCCGGTCACTTTCATGAAGTAGTGAAGCACCCACTATGCGAACCAGAACACTGTAGTACAATAAGGCCGTCAACCACTACCACAGTCACCAGAATCATGGCCGAGAGCACAGAGTGGCTGCTTAGCAATGGCTAGGCAGGTGGTGGGTGCAAGCAAAGAATAACACGCACTACCGGTGGTGTCTGTCGCCCAGGTTGACTCCATTCCTTGATCTTGCTTGCATGTTTTTACGGGGGCTTTGTCCATCCCTCCTTCCCGTGTCCCGCACTCCCACAACGCATGCGCGTCCCCTCCCCCCTCTCTCCCCTACGCTCACCCCCCTTTTTTCTCCTCTAGGAATCGTCTGCTCTACGGAGCGGCTCCCGCATCCCACACCCCCCACAGCGCATGCGCGTCCCCTCCCTCTCCTACGGTTCCCCCCGTTCTCTCCTCTACGGAGCGGCCCGCAGGACAGGTGGTGCGACAGCTGCATACTCCGCTGGGGGTGCCACGGTAGTTCAGCAGTATGAAAATGACGGAGTAGGCCTCATTATCTTTCATGTCCAGCGCCGCTATGAGCGCCCGGGCCGCGAAACGAGAGCGGTGACGTTTCTCCCGCTCAAGCTAACCATCTAACCGTTGCTTCGCATCCACACATGGTTCCCTTTAGCGGGAGATGGGGAAGTTTTTTTTCTTTTTTAATTTAAATTCTATGTTTTGTTCAAAGGAGGAAGAAGCTCAATGTCCCAGCGGGGAAAAGCATATCGGTTGCCGACGTAGAAGAAGCGAGCAAGACAGGAAAACCGACAACCGGAAAGAAAGGCAGCTCTTGCTTCGGTATCAGAGCTAGACAACCTAGGAAGAGGTCTTCTCTTGACGACAGCCCAGAAGAAAGCACTGACAGCGATTCTACATAACGCAAATAAACTTTTGATGGGGTAACATTACGGCAGCCCTTTTTTTCCCAATCATACTCAGCCAAAGACAACGTTGTCACAAAGTTGCCCCACACGACGGGGCAACTTTGTGACAGCTTTTAACCTGAATATAGCCGTTTGTATTAAAATGCGGATTTGTAGAACATACTGCCGTTTGAGGGAATGTTTCAGCAACGTTATGCCACTATTCATTCGCCTTTATGTTTATAATTGTTCGGCGAGACAATGAAAACGTACGAAATCTGTCACAAAGTAACACCATTTTACGGTACTGTGCTTGTGCCTGCCCTTGCCTACATTGCGGTACCGCACCACTTAAACGTTTTGCTCGCAATGACTGCCTCTACCAAGCTGTACAAAATTTCAGTGGATTTCAAATAAAAAAGAAGGGTTTGATGTTCTTCCCGAGATAGCTTCGCCTTAGTCGAGATTATAGTCAGGTATCATTTTTCGGCTTTTAGAAAAGACAAGCAGCGTAGATACAGCAACTAAAATAGCAGACTTATGGGGCATGCCGCCCTCCTTATAGTATTTCCGCAGACTACAGCATAATCACGGTAGGCTAAAGACTGCAAGCCACGTCATACAGCTGCTAGACAGACCGAAACAGCGGATACAAAAAGTGAAAAAAAATGACTGCTTTACAATTATAGCAATGGGTACTACGTATGTTATACCATAAATAAAAATCCAGCAATAACAGTTGATACATTTTGAGCTATTATCATCATGGAAATGATGTACAACAATATTTTTATGATACATTCTGAACAATTACAGTTGAGGTTGATACAATGTAGCCACGTCGGGGCAGAGCTGGCAGTGAAGAACCAGGATATATACAAATCTACAAATCAGGAACAGCATATCTAAAAATCATTAACACCAATGAGAGAAATGACTTCAATATACTCTTAATATTTTTTGTGGAAGTTCGTTACGAAGGGCGGGTAGCCGAAATAAGAGCAATAGTTCTTTGCAGCAGGCATTAACGAGAAAGCGTGAGTTGTGGCGCATTTTATATTCTGGCATTCTTTTTTTGTCAGCTTCGCGACGTCTATAGTGCAAGAATGATTCTTCATTGCTAATTAAAATGTAGTACATTGGCGAGAGTCTGCAACTGTAGATGAACTTCAATTTGGCAATGCTTCTTTGATGAAAGGATGTGTATGAAACAGATGAGAAGATTATCTGTTATCTGAATAGTTTGTTTCTCTAACGGGCAATCTGTTTCACAGCAGTTAAAATATTGTTCAAAGTGCCACTAAATAGGGAAATACACAGCGGAGTACTTGATACATATACGATCTGTGCCATACTGTAAGCGCAGAAAGCCAACAGCTTTTGATAGAAGCTTGGTTAACTAATCAACGTGCACATCCTACGACGTATGTCACCAGAAGGAAAAGCCTAAAGCCTTGTAATAGTTGTAAAAAAGAAGAGAATTTCATATTATTTATTGTTAATTTGCACTGCATTGGTCCACGTGTAAAGCATTGGTTCACGTGTAAAGAAATAGCGTTTTGATATCAACAAAAGTGGGCTGTAATGTGTAATTGTAGGACCGATTTTCACATGGTGCAATAGTGTTATTACCATTACCTTTTCTTTCTAAACATGAGCGTCCGGCTTATAATGAAACTTGCTCTTTCAGCGCAGACAGCCTATTTTGTAGAATCATATAGGTTTCTACCTGATTTGCACGAAGGATAAAAAGGAAAGGGCTCCCAATATTGCCTTGAGCGCCATTAGTGGTGAGCTGTGTCTTGCAGAGTGGCAATCAGTAACCTTGACAGGTAGGCTCATGTGCTGTAGGCATGATGGTAAAGGTGATAAAGCAGCGTTTTGGATATCATAATGATATAGATGGGTGGTGTAAAAGCTTTCTGCAGTCGAACGCCGTCGCAAAGCTGAAAATCTATCCAAGACGCAGCAGCGGCTTCTAGATTCCCTAAGATGATTTTTCTTGCCTAGCGATGGTCTACTTTATCCCTTTGAGGCGCTATGTACACCACTGTGTACACCTCTTGATTTTGTTATTTGTAGCAATTAGGGTCTACGAAAGAGCAAGATATATGAAGCTTTGGATGAATTGAACCTCCTGCGTAATAAATTTGTCTTCATTTAACTTCATTTTGAAGTCCACTGTCGCATATAATCTCTTAGCTGAAGGTACTACCGCGTTCGACGACTCATTCGACGTGCCGCTTCCTGCGAGCCATGTGAAAATATAATTTTTCTTTGCTCAAAATCGACATGACCAAAATTGAATTGGCACTATATTTCTACACTGAGCTTAGGTAAGGTGGGGCGAAATGCGACAGAAATTTGAAAATAGCGAATGCTTATTTTTATTTAATTCATTACAATTAGACATCAATGCGGAAACTTTCCTTAGGGTACAAGGTATGTGCTAGATAAATATGGCCATGTTGACACCGCTAAAAGTATATTTTAAAAATAAATAAAAAAAATACTCCAGATGTCTTATTTTTCCCCAACCTGCGGGGCAAAACGAATGCTGCGTGGGGCGAAACAAGACAGTGTGAAAAAAATTCATCCCTTCAGTTTTTGCAGTAGAATGACTTGAAATTCATTCCGTGGGCCCTTACGCAGTCCTAATGAGCCCAGTCCTTGTGCTCCACGCATTGAATCCAGACACAACTCGGTGGTGTATTGCTCCGAAACTCCTCGCAGATCAAACACCACCAGTCTTTCTTTGTGCTAATGTTGTATTTTGTTGAAAGGCTTGCACTTCATTGGTATATCGAACAGTTGGAGGGTAGATATGTTCTGACGTATCTTCTTCGCCTCTTTTTGGCCGTTTTGATGCAGAACTTCTCAGGTGTTTCGTGGTTTTTAACTTCGTCAGCCGGGCTTTGTGAGGCAATGAATTTAAAACTGTGCTAGATTCGGATTTTTCAGTGCTTGTTTTTTTAAATTTCGGTATTGGAGAAATGTCATTAAAACACGATCCCAAGACGTGTTTGTGAACGACTTCACTTGGAGATTCTGCCAATTGTTTTGTGCGCCTATTAAGAGCATCCTTGGGAACGCGGAGCAACCTCGATGCAGCGCGAATGAAGTTAGTCCTTTCCTGAACAGCAATCAGTGTTTTGACATGTCATTTTCCTTCCAGGAAGCTCTATATGATATTCTCTTGTACTTCCCAATCGTGCTAAACAAAGAAATGTAATATATAAGGAGTTTATGTAAATGGGTCATGTAATAACACACTCTTTAGGGCAATTCGATGCCTTTTTGTCGCGTTTTGCCCCTCTCACATGCCCGAATTAAAAAAAAAATTCCCTTTGTCCCCGGACGCCAAATGAACTAAACTTTTGGTGGTATGTAGCTAGTAGCATAAAGTAACAAAATAAATACTTACGTTGTTTTACTGACGCCGGAGTAGCGTCATGCATGGATCCTAAAATTTGGCCGAGCAGAATGTCACCCCTTTTTTACCGGTCAAGAACACGCTGACACCAGCCGCGTAATTTTTCCCGCGCGACCGCTGTGAGCAATCATCAACTTTTAGACATAAAAAGGTGGACAACTAACAGCACTTATGGCTGAAATAGAAAAACAAAGAAAGCTACTTTTTGTATTTGCTATAGAGGTCGGCAAAGTCAAAATGTAGCGTTTTGCCCCGCGTCTCATTTTGCCCCGCGTTACCCTACATTCTATTTATGCCGAAACAGAGCATGAATTACTTCATATTAATAGATATTTAATTACAACTTAATTGGGATTAGTTACAATAACACGCTTAAGTTAACATATTATGACATTATTTTTGTTGCAACAGAATATTGAGTGCCTTGATCGATTTGACACATTTACAGAGTTTTTCATGGGTGGCGCCTGAAAGGGCTAACCGACCAAGGTGACATGCTTTACTTTAAAGGGCGCTTAGAATGACGCGTGACTACAATCGCGGACCAACCCATTGGGAAGAGCGCCACACTGAAACTGCAAGTACACCGTGTTTCAAATTAGAAAAAAAAATTAAAGAAAGGAGGCGCGGGACCTCACCACATGAGCATGACGCTTTCAATCGGCTTCGGTACTTGGGAGTACATAGTGAACAGGTACTCCACTTGCTGCTGCTAATGAAGACAAAGGGGGAGTGTCTCTTGATAGCTGCGCTCGGCCTAGGGGTGTCATGGTTACAGGGCAGTCCATTTTCGTTAGGGCTTCGAATGTTTCACCTCATTTGACAAATTATTTCGCTAAAGTATTCCGCACAGAACGCGCTACTTACTTCCCGTTTGCCCAATCAGGTTTGGTATGATCCGCTTTGATCGTACAGTAGTTAATGTCTTCGGTTGCTGATCCGAAGGTGGCGGGTCAGCATCCGAGGACATTAATCCCGGCCACCGTGGTCGCATTTTGATGGAGGCGAAGTGCTAGAGGTTTGATTAGTGTGCAATGTCTGTGCGCGTTAAAGAGCACCAGATGATCAAAATTTCCGGAGCCCTGCACTAGGGCGCTCGTCATAATCATATCCTGGATTTGGCGCGTCAAACCCCCAAGTTACTGAGTCATTAAAAGCGGATGGGAAGTTCATGTTCATCTATTTCGCATTCTCACTTTCTCCCCTGGCAATAAATAAACTTATTCACTTAGTAATGAAGGTGCAGCGGATTCGTAAAAATCGTATTCTTTCCAGTACATCACGCACTAACTCAGGAGGCTATACGTGAAGCCGGTGTAACCACAAGAATCCGCGGATGCAGCACAAGTAGCCTTTCACAGGACCGTGGTAAGCATTCCGTATCTTATCTTCCACCTCAGTCGCCTCGACGCCGTCGGAGAAGTTGGCTACTTTAGCAATCGGCTTTCCAGCACGTGTGTCAACCTTTCCTTCCAGACTTATGCAATGTGACCTGTGTGATTGGAGGTTACCGAAATTTCGCATGTCCCTGCCAAATAAGCGTTGAGTTGTTGAAACGCTTTCTTGTTCCGCTTTACGAGTTCCGTTACACAATGTAATCACTCTCACAAGCTTTTGGGGTAGCTTACTCTTTGCAGTAATCGACCACTCGGGGCGGCGCGTGATAAAGGTCATGCAGTTGATGAAGGCGTTGCGATCACGCGCTTCCTGCCCGCGCTTCAACTCGATCCTCACCGAAGGGCTGGTTTTTGCGAAGGTATCGCTAACAGTACTCGATAAACAGCGCGATGGCAAGTTTAATGGAACCGCCTTATCTCTTCCGCTAGCATTATTGCACATGACTATGAATCATGTGGTCTAGACAAAGCTTATCAGCACGTGCTGATTGATTCAATAATCGTCGTAGTGCGGTGACGTGAACGAATGATTCTTAGCGCTCCGCAGGCGTCATGAGGTTTGGTGCAATATTCGCGCGAACAGTGTGCACAGAATGATTCGTAACGCCGGACAGGCGGCCGTCGCCGGCGGAGCATGCCGATGGTGCAATGCAATTGTAATCGGCGCGTGCGCGGTGTCCCTATCAAGCGTGCCTCGCTGCCTAGAGCATCTGAAGTGGTGTTGCCTGGCGACATCACGGTTGCGTTGGGTGAATCTTAGCGCTGGGACAGAAGTGGGTGGATGGAGTCTGTGAGAAGCTGTGTGTGCACTCGCGTTGAAGCACGCGCGCTCATGTGTGAGGTTTCGAGTGCTTGGGCACCTTTTAGATGTGAAACATCTTATGGCGAAGCTTAATCTGGTGGTGGTGGTGGTGGTGGTGTGCCGCGTGGCCTCCCTTACTGCGCATGCGCACACCCTTTCAAAAAAAATAATAAATAAAAACCTCCTTTCCCTCTCTTTCTCCTCTAGGCATCCCTCCCCGCGGCAACCACACCCTCACTGCGCATGCGCCTCCCCTCTTCTCTCCCCTCCTACGCCCCCCCCTCTCTCCTCTAGGCATCCCTGCCCGCGGCGTCCACACTCCCACTGCGCATGCGCGTCGCCTCCTCTCTCTCCTCTCCTACGCTCCCCCCCCTCTCTCGCCTCGCGACGCCGACGCAGGCAGCGTCTGCTAGCGAGTTTCTTGGTTGAAAAAACCGACTGCTCGCGCTGCACAACCGTTCACTGGCCACTCCGTATATATGGCAATGGATTTTGACCTGCAAGGTGGTGGCCGGTGGGAGATTTCTCCTGTGCGTTGTTGAACAATAAAAATTCGCAGCGTGCGCGTTAACTAAAAGCGGACTGCGGGTCTCTGTGTCCAGTCGGAGTCTTCTGTCTCTCATTGCCCATTAGCAGCGATTGGCATGTTCCAGTAGGAAACACCGCTTCATCACTGCGTGCTTTGCGCCTCCCCAGTTTTGTCTCCTGCGCAACGCTGCGATGAGCGCCAGCGTCAACGCCGCCGCCAGTGTAAGCGTCAGCGCCCGCTGCTTCACATCTACACATGGTTCCCTTTAGCGGGAGATGGTGTAATTTTTATCTTTCGATACGCTCGGTGCCCTTTATCTATCCGATACCGCTATCATGTGAGGGCGGTATACTTATGGTGCGTGGCTGACTAGCGCTGAAAAAGCCCGGTCTTTTGCTTAGCGCTAAGAAGCACCTAACGCTAGCCTTCTGCCGCAAAGCAACGTCGTTCTAATATTCAGTAGGGAATAAGGCTTGATCGCTAGGGATACCGCGCATGCGTAGATATTTGCACCATTTCTTTTTTCTGTGGCGTGTTCCGCCGTAGAGCGTCCGGCTTTCGGGCGTTTAGAATAACTTTCTGAGCACCTATTCCGTAATAAAGCATGTATTCATGTGGGAGGTAGTGGCCAAGTACTGCACCAGGGTGGCCAATCCTGCTCTGGTGAGGGAGTGCATTGCCGGCTGTGGTCGCGAGTGAGGCTGCACCCCAGGCCTTTTTTACGCAATTCAATCATCACGCGGATTTTTTTTAAAATCCGGTTGGGAATTGTCCGGCACCGGGATTCGAACCACGGACCTCTTGCATGCGAGGCTGATGCTCTACCTCTACGCCATGGCTTCTAATAAAGTATGTACTCGCCTGCTATAGTAGAGTCTTCATTTTCCGGAGCCCTCCACTACGGCGTCTCTCATAATCATATCGTGGTTTTGGGACGCAAAACCCCAGATATTATTATTTATTATTAGTAGAGTCTTCATTAGCGCCTTCACTTCTAGTACCACGCCTACCACCTCTATGGCGCATACCACACTTATTGCTGTTCCGGCTGCTGTTTCTGCAGCCTGGGTGGTAGTAATTCACGTTTTTTGTCTGAAATAGTAACGTAACATTATATTCACTGTATATTACCACGCCCACTCCTTTCTTTCAATTGTCGTGTCACCGTCCCATTGCAATGTAACTGCTGCCTTGCGCAAAGCGCGCTCGGATGACTGGGAACTATATAGATAATGTTAGAACCTTCCGATCAGATTACGTGCTCAACGCGAACATCGGAGTTAGTTCTGGAACTTACGCAGCCGCTAGCAATAACGCTGGAATCTTCGATGATACATGTATAAAAGCCGGCGCGCTTCACCGCTTGTCAGTGTTTCGACCGCCGACGCTCTCTTCGCCGCTATCAGTGTATGTACAGGGTGCATTGCTCGCTTGCAGTTTAACTTTGTTTTCCAGCCACAAGTTCAGCCAAATAAGGAGTTACGTATTACCGAGTTCTCCTGGAGCCTTCTGCACCGTCACCACCACATGACAATATCAACAGGAGCTTGATTCAGACATCATTTGCTGGCAAAACACTTTTGTAGCGAAGGAGCGAAAAGGGGAAAAGCGTACTTTGAAAATCATTGAGATGCGGCTACGTTGGCTGGACAGAAACGAAAAAAAACAAACAAAAAAACATGGCTGATCCCTACGTCATAGGAATCGGTATAACACGAAAGTGAAAAGTGTCTTCACAGAAGTAGTGCTTATTGTGTACTGATAATGAAAGTTCGAACAACGCCTATTGCTGTTTTACAGCTATAGCACCGTTTGACGTGAATGCACCCACGTCGACTCCTAGTGGCACATCCCCATCGCGACGACTAACGCCCATGATTATGATTTAACCGCTGTGGTAGTTAAACTTTTTCACCTAAACCTGGACAAAGAGAGAGCGAGAAAGATAAAGGAAAGACAGGGAGGTTAACCAGAGGAGGACTCCGGTTTGCTACCCTGTACTTGGGAAGGGGAAAAGGGGGGTGTAAAAGACTGAAAGAGAGGAAGAAGAGTTTGTGACAGTAGCCAAAAAAAATAGATGTGAAGCAGCGGGCGCTAACGCTTACACCGGCGGCGGCGTTGACGCTGGCGCTCATCGCAGCGTTGCGCAGGAGAGAAAACTGGGATGCGTAAAGCACGCAGCGATGGAGCGGTGTTTCCTACTGGAACATGCCAATCGCTGCTAATGTGCAATGAGAGACAGAAGACTCCGACTAGACACAGAGACTCGCAGTCCGCTTTTAGTTAACGCGCACGCTGCGAATTTTTATTGTTCAACAACACACAAGAGAAATCTCCCACCGGCACCACCTTGGAGGTCAAGATCCATTGCCATATATACGGGGTGGCCAGTGAACGGTTGTGCAGCGCGAGCAGTCGGTTTTTTCAACCAAGAAACTCGCTAGCAGACGCTGCCTGCGTCGGCGTCGCGAGGCGAGAGAGGGGGGAGCGTAGGAGAGGAGAGAGAGGGGGGTGACACGCATGCGCAGTGGGAGTGTGGACGCTGCGGGCAGGGATGCCTAGAGGAGAGAGGGGGGAGCGTAGCAGGGGAGAGAGGAGGGGAGGCGCATGCGCAGTGAGGGTGTGGTTGCCGCGGGGAGGGATGCCTAGAGGAGAGAGAGGGAGAGAGGAGGTTTATTATTTTTTTTAAAGGGTTTGCGCATGCGTAGTAAGGGTGGTCACGCCGCACACCAGCACCACCGGATTAAGCTTCGCCATAAGATGCTTCCCATCTAAAAGAAAAAGTTGTGACTGGAACACCGTCCGTATACTACGCAGCAACATTGATCGCGAACAGTCACAGTTTGTCATTCAGTCCGGTGGCTTGCACAAACCGAATCAACGCCTTCAGAGCGGCTCGTGTTGCAGACCGGGTAGGCCAGGGCCCCAGGATTTTGTTCTCTGTGAGGGGGCGGTTGTCCAGCTGGCCCAGTGCGGCCGAGAGGATCGCTCTTTCGCTGTTGAAGCGGGTGCAGTCACAGAGAAGGTGCGCGACTGTTTCACTGCACCCGCATACTTCACATGACGGGCTGTCAGCCATTCCAATCAGAAATGAATAGGCATTTGTGAACGCCACTCCAAGCCACAGACGGGCCAGCAAGGTACAGTCACGTCGTGATAGGCTGGGCGGGATACGTAGCTGGAGGTCAGGGTCCAAAGTATGCAGCCGTGCCCTTGTGAATGCTGGTGAATGCCACAAGTCCAACGTCAGACGACGGGCTAGCACACGAAGTTCTTTTGCGGCGTCGGATCTTGAAGGTGGAATGGCGACACTGCTGAAACACTGTCGTGGGCGGACCGGGCAGCTGCGTCCCGCTTGGTCATTTCCCTGAATGCCACAATGACTAGGAAGCCACTGGAATATCACTTTAGTGCCCTTTTTCAATTGCTTCATGATGGACTTGTCGCCACGACCTGCTCATGGGAGCCATGACGTAAAGCGGAGGGCAGACTTTTGCAGGGCTGCTTTGCTATCGCAAAAGATAGCCCACGAATTAGGTGTCTGCTCTATAACAAAGTGAAGAGCAGCACGGAGGGCTGCTAGTTCAGCAGCTGTAGTTGAGGTTGCTTGAAACATTTTGAGCTGTATTGTCATAGATCTTACTGCAATTATTACGGCAGCACTTGAGCTTGTAGCGATAACTGAACCATCAGTGTAGATATGGGCGTGTAGAGTATGAAGTTGGGCGTGTTGCTAATGCATAACTGATCACACGGCGCATAAATTTCCGATTTGGTTCTTTTTCGCATTTCCAGAGTATATATGTGTACGCTCTTCGAAATAAATCTTGTTGGAAGTAATCGCTTGTCTTCGTCTTTTCTCTTGTCCTGTGTTAAATTTATGCGCTTACGTGATCAGCTAAACATGGGACACAGCCTATCACGAATCGCGCGCAAAGATGACATCAACGAGCAGGTTATAAACACTGGCACTGTGCACTTCTTCAAAGCGTCGTCATTGAAGAAGAGAAACGGCACGGCGTGCGCTCCCGAGGGATGCGGTAACCTACGCCTGTGCTCCTGCATACACTACCACACTGCGCTTCAGGCAACACGGGAGGCAGAGCTTGAGCCTCGAACGCGCGCAGACCGTTCCGCGTCCCGCTGGCCTCCGTGTCGCTCCACCAAGGCAGCACATTCGTCCGTCGACATCATTGCCTGTCTGCACCGCTTACTGCAGCAGTTTTATTCGTCGGTGCTATCGCACTCGAAGTGGTCGGCGGCGAAACACCGTTGGTGCATGTGGAAGGGCACTACTCCGACAACGAGCCGACACACGCTAACACGAAGCGAAAGGCTAGAGTGAACACATAACTGCGTCTAAGGCGACTCCCGGATGCTAGCGCGGCCAGTGTTTGTTGCTGCTATCGAGACGCTTTCACCATGACCTCCGAGATTGCGCGCCGGCGTGCAATCGGACACACGCCATGCTTTAACTGCGCCGTCGACGAATCATTCTCTATCGGTGCTAGTGTCATGCCGCATTACTTCTCTTCATCGCTCACAGACGGCGGCACCGCCCCCCGCCGCCGCCAACAGAGAGCACCGAGCGAAAGAGATTGTGTGAAAGATATAAGGCGCGCTGGTAGAATGTCCTCCGTCTGTTTCTTTAGCTCCGTCTTTAGAGCGTCGGGCGCTTACCGTCGCGGGCTGAGGAGTCGGAGGTTCGATTCCGAGAGGGGGAACATTTTTCTAAAAGTTTTTTTCTTTCTCATTTGGTGGCGTCCATTTTATCAACGTCATATCCGTGACGGAAATACGTCACTAAAGTCTTGGCGGGCCCCGGCATAAAACACTTTCGTGTTAAAAATCACAATGAATTGTTCCTAATGAACATCAGTAAATATGAAGACAAAATTTGTGCAGGTTCAGCGCACAGATTGGAATCATCGTTATGTGAGGCTTTACTGAAGCTGTCATTTGAATTATATACAGCTTCCTGTTTTTTCGATTACACATCGCCACCACCGGCCGCCCAACACCCGCTATCTCAACGCCTAACGCCGACAACACTCTCTGTGGCAGGCAGAAGTATACTATAGGCGCAGAGAGCTATTTCGAGTGCAGTCGTCATCTGATAAGGAGTGAATTGGAAGAAAAAATGCGCTTCATTCTTTTGTTATCGGCGGCGCTGTTTCGCGCACAGCAACAGACAGAAACCTCACGAGGCTAGTGCTTTTTAGTTATTCGCAACGCTTGCATGTTAGCAGCTGTTGCGAATCTGAGCTGCGAGCGCGTGTGAGTGTGTTTCTTTTTCTTTTTTCAAATGCGGCCCCAGCTTTCGCTTGTTTTGTTTTAAAGCGATAGCGTTAAAAAATCACTCATTTCTCAGAAACTTCGTTGTCGGCGTTGTTGGTTGTGAGAGAAATATCACCATCTTCTCCGTGACCGAAAAATCAGAAGACATGCAAATAAAGTAGATAATGAAAATTTTCGGTTCCGAGTGAAAATCAAACCCTAGGCCATCTGCGTGGTAAGCACGTGTTCTACCACATAGCCATACTAGTTGTTTTTTTTTTTTTGCTTTATTGCCTGTTTCCAGACATAATATTGCTTGAAACCTGCTTCGGAAAAAACACACTATGAATGTCATGTAGCGGAAGGACTCTTCTGAATGCAAGTAATATTGCTTGGCAGAGTGGCAGAAGCGTAGAATCGCGCCAAGCGTCAAAAAATTCGAATTGTGCGACCAGTGGGTTTTTTAAAGGCCCACCAATTACAAAGCGCTCACACGTATTTATTCACCATCAGTTGCAAAAAGATCCACAAAGGGAGCAGCTGCGTAGCTTCACGTGTTGCCTTACGGACGCGTAGTGGGCCCGTCGCTGATTCGCAAAAGGAAGAATTTTGGCGTAGTCGGCAGTTAACAACAGTATTTGCAATAGGCATTCTAGGACTTTCGTCTATCACCTTTCGTCCTGCTTTGTGTTTAACGTGAAGCACAATGCAGCAATTTATTTTAATTTTGTTTATTTATTTCCAACAAGCATGTTTACGTACACGTTTGAGGCACATTGGAGTGAACGCCGCGAGAAAGAATTTTGGCAAAGCTCCCACATTTCTTATGTGGGGCTCCATGGCGGTGCAGGCAGTGCAAGTTCGCATGCTTCTTATCCTTTAGATCGCATTTTCGTACCTCATTTTCTTAATTGAATTAGTGTTACTTGTCCTGGCCCTGCGACACCTCAGTCTGCGTTTTCGTTCAATCATCGCGGCCGACCACATCTTAATGTGGAACAGTTTGACGTTCCGTAAAAGGTCGGCGACGATGTGCCTATTTGTAGAGTGACATATTTTAGGGGCGAAGCTCCTTAAGGTCGAGGCTTGTACATCACTCCCCCGGTGTCTCCCAGTGTAGCCACGCTAGTGCGATGACGATGCCGCTGCCATCACGGCACAGCACATGCAAGGTAACCATTATACGCCCCATGACGATGACGATGACGCTGATGACGACGAAGAATAAGCGCGTTCCAGACCACACATTCTCTTTCTGCCATGGATGAAAACGATCGTGAACGCACTCTCGCCCGCGAAAGGCAAAACGGCAATGCCGACAACAAGCTGCTACACCGGAGTTGAGGACGCGAAAAGCAGTGGCTCAACGGCAAAAACACATTGTATATACTGTACACACGCGTTGTCACTCATTTACATGCGCGACTGGGCAATGTGAAGGGTGATTTACGGTAAGAACGATCCTCAGTGCTTCGCCCACTCGTCATGATTCACTTCGTAGAAATGCTAATTTTTTTTTGTAGCTCTTTTGTTTCGTGAGGGTTGTGAATGCACGCGAATTTGATATGAAGTAGCGTGGCATTTTTCTGGCGTTATCATTTCTGTGTCATCTACCGATAACGGTCTGCTGTTCGTTTTCAGCTCAGCTCACAAACGCCTGCTTATTGGAGATAACAATATGATAGGGTGCCGTATCTTCCGCTCACGATTTTCCAGCATTTACGCGTACGAATGCCACGAATGTGGCACGAATGTTCGTGCGATGATTGTGTGTTAATGCAAAAATGCTTTGACGAGATTTCGCTGAAGAGACCCGTCCTTCAATGCCTACCTTTATCAATCCCATATCTTGACATCTATAAGTTGATTTTATTGTATCGAGTACGGAATTCAATATTTCCCGCTGCCTCGCGCTCATTGCACAGCTTTGAGCAAAATGTCCCCAAAGTACGTGTCCTTCGTAGTTGGTGATTCATGGCCATTTTTTAATGTAATATAATTTCCAATTGCATGGTTTCCTCGTGGCAACAGGGCAGTCTGTTATGCGCTCCAGACGTTAATACCGTCGAACTCGGCTATATTGCAGTATTGTGTAACCAAACTCTGCACTCAAATTCGCAATGAAAATGCCATAATTTCATTAAAATCAATATATGGAATTATCCTATATATCTAACTAATTCCAGTTTTTTTTGCGAGTTCGATATATGCGAGTTCGACTGTGTAAGCAGCAAGCTAGTAAAGACAATGCTAGCGGTTTTATCTTTCTATTCAGGAAGGCATACTATTTTCTAATTTTTAACTCCTGCATCTGTGAAGTGGCTGTGGTACCTACGTTCGGCACTTGTGAGCGTTCTAACGTATGACTCCTTGTTCTTCCAACAGTGTTAAGGAAAGTAGACCATCTACAATTATCAGAGTTAAATTTCGGAGGAACAGTTAAAAAGCTGTGCATAGCAGGCTTCTAAAGCGGCTCACCTATCGCTACTCTTTTTACGTCGACTGGCCTCAATGCTTGATGAAGACATAATGAAGATCCGTACAAATTACTCACTGACAACACCGTCTTGTCCTTTCCTTTTCAACCCTTAATTTCGTTTTCCTCGGTGCTGTAGCAAACCGGATGCGCGTCTCGTTAACCCATCCGCCATGCCACCCTTTCCTGGTATTCCTCCTGTGTAATTGCTTCTCATTCGTAGCAGCTTGTCTTCACTACATTTAAATACATAAGCACTTCTATGCCGACTGAACGAGAGAACTACCCCTCCGTTCATCCCTCTGTAACGTATAAGACTACGGTCGACTTAAATCAATAAATGTACAAATTAAAATGAATAACATTTGCGGGAATTCGTCTGAACCAAATCCTCCTAGATTCAAAAGCGAGTGCCTTTACCACTGCGCTACCCACCCAGGCTTGAAAATATGTATGCCTGAACCATTACAAATGCGTTGTACCCACACTGAAAAACAAAAGTAAAATGGCACTTTCCATGAAGGATTAATTTAGAAGTAAAAGGAACACGATCAAGGAAAGGGTTGATTGAAGTAAAAAAAAAGGCTGTTGCATGGCAGCTAAGTTGCAGTTATGAACCAATGTATGGTCGCTTATATACGATTATTTTGGTTTTAACTGCGACTTATCCGCGATACAACACATTTTTTTTTATTTTCATAGATCACTTTCTTAATCGTAGTGCTCTTCCTACTTCTAAGTTTAGAGTATAGGTGACGGCACACATCAATACCACTTCCCGGTGCTGCGTAAGCATATGGTGCAGGCCGTCAGCGGACAGCTGCATGTGGTTAAATGCAGTCTACTAGGTTTCGCATTTCTCGTTGACTCAGACTAATAAAAGCTAGTCAATAATTTAAACAAGCACGGACAAAGTTCATTATGTTGTCTAGACGTTTCCCGCGTCTGTGCAGTTTGTAAATACCACTAGGATGCATTGCTACGACGTATAAACACGTGCAAACGCAGAGAGTGGTAGAACGCAAGTTCAAATTTATTTTTCTCTCTTAAAACAAAGAGCAATTTGATAAAACTTTCTGAGTGTGTAGCCAATGAAGCTTGCTAGTCAATCTGCTATGGAGCATATTTTTACTAGGACCACATCAATGTTTAATTTACGACCAAACATGTGCAAATATGAACATTTTTGCAACTTTGTCGCCACCTGTACACTTTATTTCGCACAATATACGTCTCAAATTATTTTTACTCTACAGTAAAACTTTCTGGCAATACGCTAATACCCACTATCCCATTTCGCCGAATGTTATCTTTCTATAATACATTCCCTAATATGGACCATATTGTCCTTATTCAAGGCCACATAAAAAACCCACGAAAGCGTAAAAGCTCGTAAAACTTATTTCAGGTAAAAAGCCTACCATCGTTCTAAACGCAAAAATTTGTCCTAACGTAATTTAGGAAAAAATGGATTTTTCGACAGCCCGTTTTACGAGCAATGGTTTCGAAATTTCCGAAAAAAACTAACATGAGGCTTGCGGTACTGAAAAATTTTTTTTCGCAAAAAATATTTTGGGCGAAGACTTTTCGCTTTAGGCGGGTAGTCCTGAATGTTTTTCAAGCAAATCGCAGATTGTCGAGCGCCAAGGTTGGGACAGTTGGCGTGGAATGACCCATCAATGTTGTAACCCCCCCTGCTGTAACGCCCAAGGGCAATGCGGGGTCATTCTTGAATAAATAAAGAAAGAAAAGGGACAGCCTCATTCATCCATCCGTACGAGAAGCTGGCGCTGAACGGCCGCGCGTATTACAAAGCTCACAAATTCATGTTTACATTCGTGCTTCTCGCTGGCTTTTACAGGTACAGGGGGGAGATTGAAAAAAAAAACAAAAACGCTTAAGTAGCGGCGCGCTGTTTTCATCACGCTCTGACCGTTGTGGCAATAAAAATATTCTAGATGGTCTGTGATTGTATCATGGATTGATGGACTGTCTTTTTTATCAGTCATCCAGGCTAGAACTACTTAAAAGTAAATGCGAAAGAGCAAATAATATCGATTCCGCACGTTCGAATTTCTTTCCATGTGCACCTTACGTAATCCGCAGGCAGACTGTCAGGCCATGCTGCCAGTTCGATGCTTGCATTCAGGTTTGCTAGTATTCGCTTTTTATATTCTATTTGAGGCTATCGCAACCAAGTCATTTGCATGCCTCAGCGTGTCGTACTGTTGTGTAGCGCTCTGCAAATCTAACGGAAAGAAATCACGATTGTCTTTTTTTTTTATTTCCCTTTATTGATAAAGAAAAAAAGGGACTTACAGTGTCCCTTATGCATTCACCTAAGACGACTGAAAGGCGAAAGCCATCTCCTTTTTTCTTCCCAGTCAATGTATTGAACATCTCCTGCTTCGCTCCGGGATATTTCTGCACCAAACGTAGTTTTCTTACTGCCTCAAGCATCGGAGGCACTGCAAGCTTTCTGCACCTCAGCTGGTTATGCACTGACTCCGTTATCTGCCCATTGCGACCAAGCGAATATGTAATCTCACGACGTCACCGGCGTCATCACTCGTGTTGACGCCGGTGACGCGAGTTGCCGATGGACCCCGCCGACGGTAGATTTTCGCGTTTGATGACGCATCTAAGGCTTTCACCTTAGTACATTGTTCAGCTGTCGTTCAATGAAATTCCAGCTGCCGCTGGCTGTTCGGGAGAGGTGGCTTGGAGTAATTAGGGGGGATAATTCGTCTCCTACTACATCTTCAAACTACACTAGAATATGTAGCCGTCATTTGCGACCCGAAGATTCCTTAGAATATAAGAAACAGCGGCTCAAGAAGGATGCAGTAGCGTCGGTCTTTGCAGATAACCCTTCACGTTTGCAGCCCAAGGTAACAACTGGTCCAAGCATGCCAAGGATCACGAGATGTGACCGTGCTGCGTCGAACAGTCAACGAATGAATGTTCCAGCAGCAACGCTGCATCGCGATCGCCGCCATTTGCAACGCTGATATTAGGTCTCGAAGCTGAATAATCGGAGACCCATGGACACTACATGCACAACCGGCTAAACAACCGGACAATCATCATGTAGTACAGTGTCACAATGAATGCGTGCACAAGGCTCAGCAGGCTGCCGCATCCGACAAAAGTATTCAGGTCGACAGCCATTAGGCCTCGACATTTGCTCACTACCGAAAAAGGGGGGAAAAACACAGCTGTGGAGCCAGATACTGAGGCTACAGCAATCCGTCGACAAATACAAAGACGAGCTGGAGCAACTGACCACAGGGCCGCATTTTTTCACGCGTATCCCACTGGCTCAAGTTGAGAGTCTGCACTACGAC